>JAYJME010002133.1:0-14376 GCA_036873775.1 Costaria costata
GCCTAATACCTATTTTGCTTCGAGATCAAAGGCAACGCCGGCCCAAATACCGGAACACATCATCATGGATAGATTGCTGGGGAGTGAAATGGTTGCTATGTCGGCAGCCACCTGGGGGTGTTCTAATAATACTAGCAGGCAAGCACGTGGAAATGAACTCCTCCACTTAGTTTGTGCTACTGTACGTGTGTACTTCACGTCAGTCAGCGACTGATGACGATAATGATGATGATATGTTTCTTGAACAATACCAAACGTTTACCGGGCCAAACCGCGAAATAACGGCATAAAATAATGCACCACAAACACAGTGGAAATAGAAGTATCGAACAAAACAGGTATACGATGCCGGCCTAACGTGGATTTTTTGCGTGGGAAAGCGTGTGTTCCCCTAATAACCTCATTATGAATGGGTAGGAATCTTGTTTTACTCCCCCGTAAACTTTTGGCAATGACCTACCCCCTGTCCGTAAATACGTACCGGTCGTTTTCTCAGTACTACTGCTGCTACGTTTGCTGTCCTGTACCAACTACGAAGCGCCAGAGTTCCGGGACGACCATGCAAGAAAAGCGTCCCGACTTTTCTCGCACGTCTATCGTGCAAGGCGCGCCTTCCGTTGAGGAACCGAGGGGGCGGTCGATCTATGGAACACCATGACTCTGGGGTTTTTCTTTGTTCAGGTCAATTAGACTGAATAGGTCAATGTTCATTACTGTTGGTTCGAATGACAAACGTTTCTTGCTTCCAAGAACCAGGTGAAACTCCTGTAAGCCTGCGACATACTTCGTATATATATATATATATATATACGTACAACAGTAGATACATAGCTCACCAGAGATGGAGACCGCAACGATGGCGAACGGGCAGAGCGTGCTTCAGCGGGGACTTGCGGCAGTCCTTGAGGCGATTGAGCCCGATGTCTTAGGCTGTTCTTCGACAGATACTGAATTGTTGTCTGGGTAGAGTCGAAAAGGAAGTGAGAGGCGTAAGGGGCTTGATCGGGCTGTTATGATACCGTGACCATGCTGGTACTGCCTTTCCCCTGTCCCCTATTGATATCAGGCCTTCGAAAATTGGCTGAACGGGTATGTGCATACCTCACCAACACTGTTCACAACAAAATAATACGTCGTCAGGTTGACTTTCACGGTTCTCGCATGCACGCCGTAGCCATTGTTTTATCTATTTGATTCCCGAATCAAACGTAAGTAGCGGTGCTAATGAAGTATACCAGGGTATGTCTTCATCTGTGTGCCAGCAGTATATTCTTCGGTTCTCCGGGCCCTTTCGCCATATGTAGATACAAAGGTACAGCAGCAGCAGCCGAAAGGACAAAACAATGGTTACGGCGTGCATCCATCCGATTTATTTCCATTTATTAATATCAAGAAAAAAACATATAATACCATGATAGCTTATTTCTTTGTATTGATCTTAATAGTTTCAGCTCCCCTCGTTCTCGCGTGTAAGACTAGGATAGTTATTTTTTTGGTGTTGCTGTTGATGTTGTAGTTCTCAAATCACATATTACTAATTTGTATTGAACAGATATGATATTGTATCATCAGCAGGAACTTCTCATAATGTAATGTATTCAGCCGACCGTCTATATGATATGTGCCATAGTAGTCTGCCTTTAATGCGGATTATAGAGTATCCACACTCATAGTCATATGGGTCGTCCAATACAAAGTGTCGTCCTGTTGATCTTGGCGACATCAAGAAAAATCACGTTCCCGTAAAGTGAAGGTGTCCATGTCATTCACGAGGAATATAGAAAAGGAGCGACCGATGTACCACTCAGCTTGTAAATGTGACGTTCAGGAGACCCCATAGCTGACACATACATATTCGATACAGTGTGTTCATCCAATACCAGGGTACAACCTCCTACACGTTGAGCTGGAAATTGCTGGTACAAGAGATAACACGAAGAGAAAGACTAAACAATATTTGACGCTTTACGAATACGAGTGAGTATGAATACGATCCGTTTTCTATATAATTTTTATCTAATTTTACTTTTTGCTTACTTTTCTTTTTTTGTTTTCTTTCGTATTCTCTCTTTAGATATACTGCGTATGCCGGCTGCTGGCGTATGTATGTTGTGCCGGTCGTACCAAGTACGATGGCATGACATTGTGTTGTCTAACGTATTAAAATGCAGTGTCTTTGGATCGTAGTTTGTGAACACACAGAGCGTGTATCCTGTAGGGTGAAGAATCAGAACGGGCACTACATGTGCTGGATCACGACGAGAAGAAGAACGGTTTAATGTGAAGCATACACACAGCAGTATAGGGCCTCTCTTAATGTTAGTAAGGCATATAAATGATGGCTCGGGCTGTATTTTGTATTTGCCACAAGGTGTGCTCTACAGCAGTACACCAAGATCAGGGTAATTGCTTCATGTTTTGTTTCGCGACCGTACGTGCTCGTATAGCATTATTACTGTCTGTAGCGTTTGTCTACAAAGTAGTAGCGGAATTATTTTGTGTTACCCTGGTACCGTTTGGCTATCGATGGGCCACGCTGGACCAAAACTCAACTACCGAGAACTATGGCTTCGATTCGAAGGGTTCTTCCTAGAATATGCCAGGTATACTGCTGTACGTCACTTCTGGACCACCAACGATACTACAGTAGTACTCCACACGGGAATTGTCATATAGCTGACCGGCACACCTGTCCCAGTAGGAAGTGTTGCTGTAGTCGACTCTTACCCCGCACATTCCGCAGAGGGTGGAGGTACTATACCCTCCAACGACACAGGGACGCAGACCACCCAGACACTACAGTAGGTAGCCATTAACACAAAATCTACGACACGTTGTCAACTCGTAGCGTGTTGCAGAACCTTGAACGTTTTTTTGATTCGAAAACAACGCTCACATCCAGTAAACGTCAAATTGTGTTCGACCGCTTGCTTACTCGACAGGTTCCATAGCTCTGCAAGCTGGGCGAAGCGTCGGCAGCGCGTGCTCTACATTCCTCGAGACCGATATATGTCGGTGACCTCCCCCCGGGTGCACGTAGTGTAGTGCCTGGGTGAACAGGACGATTAGTAAAGGGCGATGTACCGTAAGTCAATGGTCATGCTGCGCACGCAGATGATACATCTCGCGTTGAGGCAGAAAACACATGGCAGGTGTCGCCAACGAACTCGCAAACTACATAAGCAATGTCCAGGCACGATCTACTGTTGACATGCCCTTCCTTGGTACTCGTATTGGTGCTGCTCAAGTCGAGATGCAGCATGCTGCTCGTACTCTATAATTGGGCAGATGAACCCTAAGGCCAAAAGAAGAATAGGTGGTGAGGACAATTACACTGCTGTGATACTACAGTAAAGTAGTAGTGTTTGTTGTGGTACAGTATAACCGATACACTGCTTTAGTGGGAAAAGGTATTGACGTTGTTCTGGCAGCACTACATAAATGCCAGTCTTCCACATGGATAGGCTTCCTAATAAATAGGTGTTAACGTGAATGCCAGTACCCACGGCACAAAAAGCGATAACAGCCCCCCAACGTTTCCCGGGGTGCTGTTGGGTTGAAGATGACTCATCGAGGGAATAAAACCTACCAGGTAATAACTACGGCCTGATCTCCTGGTTGGTTTTCACTTCTACCGCAGATACTGGCGTCATACGGTTGGCGCCCCGGCGGCGATACACTAGGCAACAAGCGGGTCTGGATGGATCCATACATAAGCCCGATGATAGCGTGTATTCCCTGTCCTATATTACGCCGAATGGTTCCCCCCCTCACTGTTGCACTTGGCTACTCGTATAAAGATGAGTGCGGGTTGCCAAACACGTGGAGTCTCCCCTTCCACCATGCGTGTTCGGGCCAATTAGCTAGTTCTACTGTAGGTACGTGCTGCTGTATAAATACTTCGTCGTCGAGCTGTTGGAGCCATGACGGTCACACCCAACGTATGTGGCAAGTATGCACCGAGACCTTCGCCCTAATGTTGTCGCGGTTTGATTACAGTATGTTCCTCCAATAATGACATTCAGCTCCTCTCGACCAGGCCATGGAGAACTCACATCACCAAATCGTGTACCTGGTACGTCGTAAACATATGAACACGTATTATGCAGCCATTCATACACTGGTCCAACAGCGATGTCGTGTTTCGTACAGCTGTTCAACACTCGTCCCATGGGTAACGACGAGTAAAGCTAGCTGTGGGACCTTAGCCGTATGCCGTATTTAGACGTTGCGCCCTCGCGGTGGCACTCGGAGCTAATTGACTATCCGCTCGGGGACAGGCACACCGCTGCAACACCGCTTGCTCGAATGTACCAGCACAGTACCGGCTGTTCGCAACCACGACGCCCGCATTGCTTGCCGTGACCCATCGAATTACTGGCGGCGGCCAGAGGGGGTCATGATAAATCGCATTCAGCAAGTTGGCGAAATGCCTTGCAGGTTGTCAGAAGCCTACCCGAGGGGCTTGGCCGAGCTTCAGAATAGTCGTTGATATTCACTTAAGTTCAAACACCACCCTCACCCAAACCTCGACCCCCCTTGAGAATATACAGAGATTATCAACGCCTCAGTCAAATCTGGACCAGATCATAGTCCGTGTTGTACTCGCATTTGCTCTAAACCGCCAAAGCCCCCCAATGATCTTGCCATGGTAACTTCGTCGAGGTGAGAAGCCATTGTACGAATTTGGTATTAGCTTACCCTGCGATTTATTTAGCAGAATATTCTGTTGGTGAGGCGGGAGATCAAACGAGCAATGTCAGCTCCACGCAATGGGTTCGCTGCCTGAATACGACCAGTAGAAGTACGACAAAGAGACTAGGGTGAAACGTGTATACCATGCTGAGGTACTACATACCGAAGAAGCAATATTGTTCTACACTGCAGTCGTTGCATATATGGCGAGATAGTTACCCTGAAGACAAGGGCCATTAATCGTATCCAGTATCCTGCCGTTGTGCCTCGTACGGTTGTTATCGAAACCGCATTTGTTTATGCACGCTCGGGAGGGGCACACGACTAAACCTCCGGATTCTCGTGCACGTCTCGCTTCGTATCCATTGCCTCGAAGTCCAAGGACCAAAAATCCACAGAAACAAACGTATATTATTCAAGGCACGCTAGAGAACGTGCCCTGCACAAAATTGACGGTACACCCGCCAAATCTCCCAAACCCCCCATCTGGTATACCATTTAAACTTGTCCTGGCCAGGGAACTGTTTACGATATTTATTGTTGGTACGCTGCAGCCAAGAAGAATATTCTGTTGGTGAGGTGACTGAACAACAAGTCGTTGTCAGCCCCAAAACAACGGGCTTGTGTCTGAAATACAACCAGGCCATGACACAATGTCAAGTAAAACAAAGAGACTCGTAAGTAAAGCACGTATTGTGTAAAGTGAGGGCTCAACTCGCGTAACGCCCATGAGACAAACAGGCGAATACAGTAAAGAGTCGTCTCTAACGTAGACACTAGCTGTGCATACTCACATTTGAGGTGAAAACATGACGTCACCATCTGAGGGATAGAGACTGATTTACTGGGCACCGGAATTGCGAACAACAGCAGCATGACCAGCGGGACAGCGGTGACTAGAACCATGGAATGTGTTTACCACCAGCACAGCAACCAGGTTGCAAAGGGTGCCTTTGGCACGGGTATCTTGGTCTCGAAAGGGAAAATGATACTACTGTACATTCGAACTTCCATGAGGACGAGGGGGGTGAGGACGTGACGGACGATATATGTGAACAGATAATGACGAACGTGCGTACGACGAATGATCTAAAAACTCCAAATGCCCAGAATATTTTACAAAACAGGAAGAGTCTCCTCCTGGTGGACCCTCGAAGCATTGGACAATATGATTCGAAGAAAGCAAGGTCCATGCGACCAGCGAGGAGTGTCCCTACCCAAAGGCAATCCGGAATAGTATTAGGTGATGGTGCCCCAAACAGGGCGTCATCGCCCGCCTGACACGTTGTGTTCGACCGCATTTACCGCGCTATGAAAGCGAATTCTGGATGAAGATAGGCCGGGCAGTATTTCGTTGCTGTTCGCTCACTACAGTAGCGCGCCGCCAAGAGCAACAAGCGAGTGTAGTACATACCTGCTATCGTAGACAGTGAGCACCCCGGTTTTATGATAATCTCGCAACAGGCCGACGCGTTCGTTAACGACAGCTTGCTCCTATCCGGACTTGACATCGCTTTGATCCGTGACACGAGAAGAACCGGTCTAAACCCAACGAGCGAAACACGGTCGTTGATCACCTCACGGCATGTACCAGAGTCGAACGTTGGTTGAGGTGGGTTGCGTCGCCCCCGAGCAACACCAAAAGCGCCGGCCGCGCAGGACATATGGGTAATGTGTGTCACCCACGCTTGTCAACTGAGGTCGTTTTGGAGTCGGAAACGCTACATACCTGCGTTAAGATTCGACCGGGTTTAGAGGTTACAAGGAACACGCCCTCATCTCTTTATTTTGTCGTTGCAGACCGTTTGATCGTGCTAATCTCCCGGATACTCTTACCGTGCGCGGTAAAATGGTACTTACAAGGCCATATATGACGTGTTCATTGAAAATGCATGTGTACCATGTATGACTTGTAACGTGAACTCGAAGAGACAAGCGGACGAATAACGATAGCGACTAGTCGGGATTACACATTAAGTCAGAAATCAGGAGCAGCGAGAGCTGAGTCCCGAACGCTGTGCGTTACCGCAGATCTCTATTACAACTAGTGGATCTACGGTCGGGCCTTGCTGCGAGTGGGAACATCGACGAGAGCTACGTGTAAGAAAAGCAAAAGTAAACAAAATACAAATTCTACATAGAGATAACAAAGTACTACATTGACAATGACGGCCAGCGTAAGCATAGTGCGGAGTTGCTGAGGAGATGGACAAGCGAGTTCAAGTATTAGAAACCGTAGGCTAGCTGCTGATTACGGGCAGGCGAGGCACACGTCACGACGATGATGCCCAGAGTCAGGGTCGACTTGCGTCGTAGGTAGGATGCTCTCCCCCGTTCTGTATCACCCCCCCCTCGGGCATTGTTGTCGATGACCCATGCCGTGGGTTCTACCTTCGCTTTTCGTACTGCCGCCTTACTCTCATCCGAAATATGCCATCTCCGTGCTTGAAGCCCCCGCTCCTTGTCCGCACCGTTCGTTAGCCGTCCGTGCTGGTTCGCCCTATCTGTTTAATGCGATGCCTGTGGTCTGCTGTTCAGCGTTCGGAGATAAATGATATCCCGTTTACGCAAGGGCGGGCCGCGAACATCTGACAGTCAGACAGACACAGCATGTGGTGCGCTTAAATTCCGGAATATGCAAGGTGTTTGACGCCCAACCCCGCCATTGCTGCGGTAGTGATCAACGGCGTTGGGATGATTCCAGGATTGTGTCATATTGAGGAGACTGCCTGTGCAATACATCTACACATTGTTTGACCGTTCCGTGCTGCCCTCCTGTTCGAATCAAACCTAGAACAGGAGTGTATAGGGTATGAAACATAACCGTTGGATTTCGCCATGAGGGGTTACGTGGCGATTGCCGTCTTGCCACAAGGACGCATCAGATATGCAGGCTATACACGACCTACGTATGATGTGTACATTTCGCGACTACTACTCCAATGTGCCCAGACCACGACTGCAACTGTGGCGTCAGATGCTTTGTTTCGTGGTCTGGGCATTGATCGTGGTCATCTTGCACAGTGGTGTATACCTGGTACACACTTGACGTGCGGGCGTAGGTGCAGCATAGTGGTACATCCGACATTGCCGACTCTGGAGTTTCCATTGCTTTACCAACGTCGTGAGTGTCTCGCATATACTTGTTTATGGTCTCGTCACTGATGCAGTTACAGCGACGCCTCCGCAGGGGTGGCTCCTCAACCGTTGTCGTTAGGTCACTGCGGACACGGCTGTGTTCTCCAAATATTTACTATACTGCTATCTCCGAGACGGATACGTCTCAATTGGATACCGTTGTACCGCTATTGCTGCTATCTTCTGCAGAGGTGCTTGGTTAGCGATGGTCCATGACTGGTGCTACGATAGGGGGGGGTACCCCCATTTTCACTGCCGCGTTTGGGCCACTCCGGCGAGTGACCCAATACATTTTCTCAAAATAGGTAATTTTGTTTTTTTCTGCTCAGCGTAACAAATAATGTCAAGTTGGTGCATATCGCGAAACCAAAAGAGCATGAAAGCCTAATACTGCCAACAAATAGGGAAGTCACTCTTCTGAGTGGCTTTGATCGGCTGAAAAAAATAAGGCTTAAAGGTACCCCCCCTATCGTACCACCAGTCCCATACAGTAGCGCCAGCCTTGTGGTTACCGCATAGCTCTCACCGCAGACACGGCTGTGTCGTCTGGGCGGCCGGTGTGCTGCGTTTGATGACACCGGTGTGCCATACGGATGGTGTATACACCGTTATTGCTGACTTCACTGCCAGGCCGAGCAGGCAAACTCCTCTAGGGGGCTGCTGGACAGCTCTTAACGTCCACTGGGTCTCAACTGACGACTTCCGTACGGAGTTGTGGATGTCTCGAAGAGGGGGCATGTGACCAGCGATTGTCGATATCACCGCATCGGAGTTGTCGTTGCCGAACAGTATTGCTTTAGTCTCGTCGATGTGTTGGTCACACGGCCATTCCCGACAGTCGGAGTTGTAATTTTCCGTACAGTTATAACTGGTGTCTCCTCGATGGATTGCCTCATCGCTAGTAGATTTACATTTTTGTTGCTTGTGCCGGCACAGCAGTATCTATTTTTACTGACGTCATGATGCTTTTGCTGACACAGCCCATGTGTTTAGTCCTCGTGACAGTACGCTCATTGCCGTGGCTGTCACGGCGGTGTCCTCCGTTTCTGCCGACACAGCCGGGTCATAGGGGAGGTCGTATTCGTGTGTGTTCTGAAAAAAATACCAATTCTATCCTATCGTCGAGAACCCGCAAATCCAGTGCCCGGGCTGGTTGTCCACACTAAAGACATACAAGCTCTGGGGTCACATAATACGTAGCAGAGCCATACATCGCAAAACGTAGAAACGAGAGTAGACAATGCACTGGATGCGAAATACAGAACATATACTACAAGAAGGAAACAACAGACAAATTCAACGAACGAAAGGACAGGAACCATACTCCGAGCATGACGTAAACATGTGCAAGAGAGGAAGGACGGTAACCCATATAAGCAAACGTTTAAGAGCCAAACCGACCCAAAGCAAAACAACTAAAAGCAACCGAAAACACACCATAAACAAGCGAATGCAAAACTTAATCCAGACCAAGACCAGGAGGTGGTCAGACAGCTAGGGTCGCCACCACTACCGTCGCCGCCACCACCGTCGCGACCACAACGTCTGTCGATGCTATCACCGCCAACGCCACACCACTGCTGTCGCCATTGCCACGGTGGACATCGCCATTGCTGGCACCGCTGCAACCGGCGCCACCACCACTGCCGTCGCCGCTGCCACTGATGCCAACATCACTCCTGCAACGGCCGACGCCGCCACAGCTGCCACTGCAGCCGTCGTAACGACCAGGGCTGCTGCCACCGTTGTCAACATCACCAGCACCGCTACTGCCCCTACTGCCAAGGTCAACACAACCACTGAGGTAACCGCTGCCTGCGTCGCCGTCATTACTGCTGTTGCCGCTGCCACAGTCGCCACTGCCACTGCCACTGTCGTTGTCGCTGCTATTGTCGGCGCCACCGCTACTGTAATCGCTTTCACTGTCGCCATAATTGCTGTTGCCAAGGCGGTCACCGTCTGCAACTGTATTCAGCACCACCGCTGCAACCGTATTTAGCACCACTCCTGCCACCGATATCACCATTCACTACAACCACTCATGGAAATGCTACCACCGGCGGCACCACCGTTGCCAGTCTTGCCCCCCTCGCCATGGCCGGCACAACTACTGTCGTCGCCGCTGCCACCGTCACCATCACGATACCTGCCGTATGAGCCATCGTCGTTATCACAAATACTGTCGCCACTGCCACGTTCACCACCACCACGGCTGCCACTGGTACCGTCGTCTTCAGCACCGCTTCTGGCACCGCCGTAACCGTTGCCTCCATCCTCAACATCGCCGACACCAACGTCGCTATCATCATTGCTATTGACCCGGTTACTGGCGACGCCACCGCTCCTGTCGCCATTGCCACGGTTGCCATCATCACTGCGGTCGTCGCTGCCACTGGCGCTAACACCACTGCTACTAATATCAACATCACCACTGCTGGAACTGCTGCCCTTGTAACCACCAGGACTGCTGCTACCGCTGCTGACATAACCCCCCCCACTGCTGCCCCTATTGCCAAGGTCGCCATAATCACTGGGGTAATTGCTGCCATCGTCGCCATCACCGCAGCTGTTGCCACTGCCATAGTCGCCACAGTCACTGCTGTCGCCGCTGCCAGCGTCTCCATCACCGCTGGAATTATCCCTGCCATCGCCGCCACAGTCGCTGTTGCTAAGACTGCTAAACTCCAGACGACCGCTGTTACCAGCGCTTCAACCGTTGTGAGCACCACTGATGCCCCCGTTGCCAACTTTCACCACAACCACTGCTGCAACTATTACTGCCGGTGGCACTACCACTGCTGCAATCGCTGCCGCCGTGACCTTCACCACTGCTGCCTCCCTTGTCATGGACGCCGCAACTACTGCCGTCGCTGTTGCCACCATTGCCACCACCGCTCTTGCCATATGACCCACCTTCGCCATCACTAACTCTGTCGCGACTGTCGCCGTAACCACCACCACTGCTGGCACCGCTACCATCGTCACTAGCACCGCTATTGGCACCGCTGCAATCGCCACCGCCACCATTACCATCGCCGCCACAAGCGTCGCGACCACGACGTCTGTCGGCACTATTACCGTCGACGTCACAACTGATGTTGTCATTGCCACGGTCGCCATCGTCGCTACAGGCACTGCTGCTGCCGACGCCACTACCACTGTCGTCACCGCTGCCATTGGTGCCACACAAGTCCCGCATCGGCCTACATCACCGCTGCTGGTGCTGTTGCCATCGTGACGGCCAGACCGGCCGCTACCGCTGCCAACATCACCACCACCACTGCTTCCCCAACCGCCAACGTCGCCACAACCACTGAGTTAACCGCTTCCACGATCGCCATCACCACTGGCGTTGACGCTGCTGTAGTCGCCACTGCTAGTGCCATCGCTGCTGCCATCGTCGCCACTGCGACTGCCATCGCTGCTGCAGTCATCGCCACTGCCATTGCCATCGCTGCTGCCATCGTCGCCACCATCGTCTTGTTATCGCTGCCAATGTCGCGGCATTCGGGTTTATCAAGACAGTCACCGTCGCCACGACAACCGTTGTCACCGCTGCAACCGATGGCAGCTCCACTGCTGCGACCACTGCTATTATACCGGAACCACTCCTGTAATTGCTAACATCGTCGCCATAACTACTGCAAATACCACGACCACGTCGCCACCATCACAGTTGTCGCCGCTTTAAGTGTCGACACAATCAATGCCGTCACCGTTTCCACCGCCGACGTCAACGCCTCCGCTACTACTGCCTCTGCCTCCAAGACTAACATCAGCTATGGCACCGGCGACACTACCAGTGTTGCCCCCGCTGCCACCGTCGCCACATCACGTATGCCGCGAGAGCACCTATCGTCATCGCCAATACTAACCCCGCTGCCACGGTCACCGTCACCAACACTGCCACCGCTGCTGCAATCTCGCTGCTGCCATCTCCACCACCAAGGTTGGCACCGCTGCAACCGCCGCCGCCACCACTGGCATCGCTGCCGCCATGGTCACGATCACCGTTGCTGTCGGCGCTATTGCCGCCGACACCACGGCTGCTATTTCCATTGTCACTGTCGCCATCACCACTGCTGACAGTTTTGCAACCGTCGCCATCACCGCTGTTGTCGCCTCTGCCACTGGTGTCAACAACTCACCTCTAACAGCTTCCACCACCACGGCTGCCACTGCCGCCAACGTCACTACCATAAATGCTGCACGCACTGCGAGAGTCGTCACGACAACTCAGGACACCGCTGCTGCTGTAGCCATCACCCCTGTTCTCGCAACTGCTACTATCGCCACTACTCTTACCGTCATCGCTGCCACGCTCGCACCTACCACGGCCATCGCTGCTGCCACCGTCGCCACCTACGCTGCTAATATCGCTGCCACCATCACCACACCTTCTTGTGATAAGGCTGTCTCCGTCGTCATGATAACTGTTACCACGGCTGCACTATCGCTGCGCCATCACACAACCACTACCATCGCCGCTGCCGCCGCCAAGCTCGAACCTGCAGCCACTACTGCTTCCGCCACGAACACTGATGTCGGCTTTGCTAGCGGCGCCCCCAGGACTGCTGCCACCGTTGCCAACGTCACCCCCATCACTTCTGCCTTCATTTCCAAGCCCCCCACAGTCACTGACGTCACCGCTGCTACCGTCCTTATCACCATTGCTGTCGCCGCTCATAACCGTAGACACTACAATTTACGTCTTCGCCGCCACCGTCGCCACCAAACCTGCTACGGCCGCTGCCACCGCTGCAAACACCACTATTTTCATAGCTGCCACCGTCGCTCCAATAGCTGTGCAAATACCGTCAATGCCACCACGACAACTATTGCCCCCGCTGCAACCATTGTCAGCACCACGGCCACGACAACTATTGCCCCCGCTGCAACCGTTGTCAGCACCACGGCTGCGACCATCACCACCACCACAACAACTGATGTCGCCGCTGCCACCGCCACCACCACCACTGTTTCCCCCGCTGCAAGCGCCGCCACCACCGCTTCCGTCGGCACCGCTACTGTCACAATCACCATTGCTGTTGACGCTGCTGCCGTCGACATCACCACTGCTGTCGCCATTGCCATGGTCGCCATCACCACTGTGGTCGCCGCTATGATTGGAGCCACCGCAATCCTTGCAACCGGCGATACGGCCACTGCTGTCACGCTGCCATCGTCACCACAATCACTGCCGAAGTCGCTGCCAAGTTGGCGCCAACCACTGCTAACCCCATTGCCAAGGTCGCCACAACCACTTTGATCGCTGCTGCCACCGTCGATATCGCCGTTGATGTCACCGCTGCCACCGTCGAGACGACCATTGATGCCGCCGGCGCCACCGTCAATACTAACACAGCTATCTCCACTACCACCATCGCACCCATCGCTGCTCCTATAGCTGCCACCGCCCTCCCAATAGCTGTTGCAAAGGCTATCACTGTCACCACGACCACTGTTGCCACCGCTGCAACCGTTATCAGCATCTCTCCTGCGGCCATTGCCACCGTCACCACAACAACTAAGGTCGGTGCTGCCACCGGCACCACCAGCAATGCTGCCACCGTTGGCATCGCCACCAACGCTGCTGTCACAGCTGTCATCGTCGATACAACCACTGCCGTCATCACTGCCACCATCAACATCAAACGCCTGATGCCACCACTGCTTCCACCAATACCACTGCTGTCGCCTGTGCTACCGACAATCCCCACCGATGATGCTACCGCTACGACCGTGGCTTTCACCACTGTTGCTCCACTTGCCATAGTGGGCATAACTATCACCGTCGTCACTGCCACCGTTGTCACCGCCTATCCTGCTTCAAGAGCTACCTTCGTTAGCATCGTGTCACAGCTGCCACCGTAAGCACCTCCACTCCTGGCACGACTACCACCGTCGCCAGATCCACTGCTGGCACCGCTGCAATTGTCTTCGCCGCCGCCGGCACTGCCGTCGCCGCACCACCACTGTTGTTGGTGACCCTGTTATTTTCGACACCACAATCGCTTTTGCCATTGTCACGGTCGCCACAACCACTGCTGTTGCCGCTGCCATTGACGCAAACACCACGCTGGAAACTGCTGACACCACCGCTGCTGCCACCGCTTCCATCGTCATCACCAACACTTCTACGCTTGTCAACCTCGCTACCATCGCTGCTGGCCCCGTGGCATACGTCGCCACAGCCACTACTGTCCCAGCTACCACCGTCGCCACCACCACTGCTACCACCGCTGTCACTGTCGCCACTATCACCGTTGCTGCCGCTGTCACCATCGACACAACCACTGCAGTCATCGCAACCATTGCTGCTTCCGCCACTAACACCGTACTAGGGTTTAGAACGGGCCGCGCCGCCCGAATGGCGGAGCGGCCACAATTTGGATATAGGAGAAAGTCCGAACGTCATGCGAAACATACGAAGTGCAGGGTTAGGACCTAGGTCGACATGGAGAAATACAGGAACGAACGGGTCGCCCTTAAATGCGCGAACAAAGCGGTTATCATAGGAACGAATACCGAATACAGGGGGTA
>JAYJME010002134.1:0-14372 GCA_036873775.1 Costaria costata
CAACACCAACACCAACACCACCACCACCACCACCACCACCACCACCACCACCACCACCACCACCACCAACAACAACACCAACAACAACAGCACCACCACCGCCAACAACAACAACAACAGCAAAAAAAAGTCGGTGCAGTACAACATTGTTTTGGCCGAAGCGGCGCTCCCGGACAGTCGACAGCCGACAGACGCTGAGAAGAAACAGAGGCACGACCGCGGGAGGCCGGGCGGCCGGTTTGCACATGTCACCTGCTTGGCGATCTCGTCTTTGATGGAGTTCTGCTGCGCCTCCGCCTTGAGCGTCCTTGCGGTCCTCTCCGCCTTCTCCCTCTGCTTCAACTCCTGCCAAAACACACACATACATAAAAAACACACACACAGAGAGACACGTGATCAGCAGACGAACCAAACCGGCACAATTCCACTCCGCACTCAAAAGCCAGCTGCATGGAAGGCGGCCACTTCGCGGAGGAAACCACGGCGATACCCATGCGGAAAAAATAAACCAAGGACACGCCCCCGCTGCACATCACATTATGTAACATCACACCAGACACCTCCAGATAATAGCGTATCACAGCGCAGCACAGCACATCACATGAACATATTGCGGGGGACCAGATAATAGGACCTGCTGCAGACACAATAGGACCTACTGTAGACACCAAAACCTATATATTTCCCTATTTTGGCTAACAATATTTGGTCCTATTTACTACGGTCCCCCGTAGTAGCATGGTATCACACCACACTACACCACACCACACCACACCACACCACGAGAGACACGTGGCCGTCCTACAGACACGCGCAGGCCGTTGTTTTCAACGCGCCGAGATAAATGACAAGCAAAATCGCGAAGCGGCACAATACGTTGAAGCTAGCAACGACGAACAATCAGCATCAGTGCAGCACCAGTACCAGTACCAATACTATGGTTACTCAAATATGCCAGTGGGAAACAGTTTAAGCCTGTGACGAACGAACGTCTAGACATAATATACTAGTTTTAGTGTGGGCGTTCCTAAAGGTATAACGGCATGATTGACCACGCCCGAAACTGTCCTCTGCTGACATATGTGGATGATAGCACCAACGCGACGCATAAAAAACCAAGAGGGCGCTCGCTACCTGCGCTCAAACTGCGGAGAGCATAGCTGCAATCAAGGAAAACGCCTCCATTGGCGATTTAAGCGGGGGTGGGCAACGCCGGGAGAGCGAGAGAGCCAACACTCAACCACCCGACAGGAAGGAAGCAAGCCACTGTCGCGTGCAGCACACAAACACGACCGCCTTCGCAATGGCAACCGCGTCGCCCCTATCGCCGTAAATGTATGTTGAAAAAACAGAAATAACACAAGGGAGACAAGCTGTGGCCAGCACGCCTTCACTTCCTCAGCCACCTGATACCACTACCACATGCTTACTCCTACCATTGCTTCCAATTAATTCCCCGCACGCGGCAGCGACTGTCTCGCCACCACCGCCCGCCCGCCCGCCGGAGCTTAAACCTCATACCCCGGCGCTATTCAGAGACAAAATGCAGCACCATACGCTAGTATCAAAAGCGCTCCACATATCCTAGCAGCACCCTCCCTTTCTCCCTCCCCCCCTCCGACTCCACCTCATCCCATCCTCACCTGCCGCTCCTGCCTGCGCGCTTTCTCCTCTTCCGACAGCTGCTTCGGGGGCCCCATGGCCTTAGCCCTTGGCTTGGGCTCCTCGTTTTTAGGGCGCCCTCGCATTCGACTGCCCGTGGTGAGATTCTCCCTCTCCGCCCTTCGCGCCGCCTGGGCCTCGGCCACCTTCCAACATAAACATAAAACAGCCAGAAGAAAACGGCAAAAAACAAACAAACAAAAAATGACACCCCGCAGATTTTGCTTTCCTAAAACAGGCCGGAGGGGGCGTACTCTAAACGGCCACCTTCGAGTATATATGTATATACTTGTATACAGAGGAGTGTACGAAAAAAAGATGAACGGAGTCAAGGCGAGGTGGAGACAAATGATGGGCCATACTAAAAACCACATATCTGGTACGGCAGAGCGATTACTTCATTCTACGTAAATCCTTACTAGTATTACTACTGTATGGTGGTGGAAAAATGACGCTGATGTTTTTTTTCGCACCTGTTGGTCCTTGATGGCACTCTCTCTGGCAAATCTAGCCCTGTCATCTCCCGCCATGCGCTCGAACTTGATGCGGTCGGCATTTTCCGGGGAAAGCTCCTTCCATCTCGAGCTGAGCTCCCTCTGGACGTCTCCGAAGTCGGCGGTCTGGTTTTTCGCCTAGAAGTACCAATAACCGGAGCATCGACAACAGCACCGCACAGCACAGCAGTATCAACCTACCACTGCAAGATATATGCTACCACGACACTAAACCAAAGCAGTTTGTCCCCAAAAACGCGCGTGCGGTTCTAGCGTATAGGGGTTACATTCATATATCGTACTCGTACCAGGTACGTACATCAGGCACTGGTAGTGCGGAAAGCCAGCAGTAAACTTGTAAATTACAAATAGTGGTATACTTGCATACCATAGTACATATTAGGTGATGCGCTGTACTGGCATATACTACAGTACACGCGTAGAAAAGTCCATTTGGAGGACGGAAGCAGGCGGAAGCGGTATTCGTGGGCTTGGTAAAAAATACTGTATTTCACAGGGAGAGGTGTGCTCTTCTACGTAAGATTGCGGTCAGCACGTGAGGCGTGATACGTAACACCACCCGACCATGTGACACCACGTGACCACGTGACGATGGCACAACGAGACGAGACACGACCGATCTGCATTACAGGTTGATCATTCAGCACATACACAGTAGGCCGAACTCTTCCTCGAAACACACGTTGAGGGTGTCGATAGTCAATAGCACCATGAACACCGTGTCTTGCACACAAACATGACAGCGACAGAGCGGTCCCCCGAACGAAAGTGGCCGACACAACGCGACCGACACCCGCACGCCCCACTGCCAAGGAGGAAAATAACAGAGAGATAACCCGAAGGAGAAGAGACAAAGGATAAAGCGCGGCTCTAACGTAGAGGGCGTCTCGCAGCACTCAATCAAAGAAGGACGTTCAGGATAAGTTGTACCAGTATGATAGAGCGAACAGACATGTCTGCTCGAACCGAAATCTGGCCCGAGGGGCACGCCTGCCTGTTCCCACCCCCTGTCCTCTATAGATTAGAGCGAACACCTCAACGAGTGATGAAGACACCCGATGCCCTCATACCACTGCGCGATCAACAATGTGCCTGTTGGTTCGATAGAGTTGTTCGTGTTATATTGGATGCTGTCGACCAACACTACTTTAGCGATGCAAGTAGCTACAACAGCTTGCCTACGAGTACAAGCCAGGAAGTGCCCTCTGGTACACTTGAATGCTCCCTTCGTTCTTCTAATTTGCGCCAAACTCCAACACCCAGTAGTTGCAATAAATACGTCCAGAACCAATACGTAAGACACTAACTGCCGCCCAGAGCAAAGCCTTCGAGCTTCCACCACCACTACCGCTGCTGTACACATATCTCACATGACAGCTATTTCTGCCTTACCAATCATTGGATCATGTTTAGCCAACAGCGCAAAGCTGCTGTAGTTTGCACCGGCCTGCACGAAGCAGTGCCGGTTACTGAGCTTGTACCGCCCCGTCCCGTATACACCTGGACGTACTTTTGAACCGTCCCAACCGCTCCCCGTCGCAGAAACTTTTGCGGTATAATATCATGCACCTACTGTAGGCGTACAACCGTGGTGCTGACTTCTCCGGATCACCATGCCCCAACAAGTGCCAAGAAAAGGTAATTCAAATAGCACGCATCCTCACATTTTCAGCCTCATCCTTATCTGCATCCTTACAGACTATTGTCCTTATCCGCATCCTTACAGTCGTATCATTGTCAGCATCCTTACAGTTTTGTCCTTATCCGCATCCTTACAGTTTTGTCCTTATCCGCATCCTTACAGTCGTATCCATTATCCGCGTCCTTACAACCTTGTCCTTAACTGTACCCTTACAGCCGTATCCTTATCCGCGTCCTTACAGCCTTGTCCTTATCCACGTCCTTACAGCCTTATCCTTACACCCTTATTCTTATTATTATCCGCATCCTTACAGCCTTACTACTATCCTTACAGTCTATCCATATCCGCATCCCTACAGCCTTATCCTTATCGCTATCCTTACCCGCATCAGGTGCGTGAGATGGGAAGGACTAGAATCTCCGATTGCGATGCACTCGTCTATAAGTATGATACCTGGTACTTGGTATTAATATCGTACCTCTAGGGAAGCCTTGACCTCTGCGTGCTTCTGCTTCTGGAACAGCTGGTACGCCGAGGCCGCCGGCTTTATTTCGCTCATGGCGCCTGCTGCGCCGGCAGCCCCTGCTCGATAAGGTCACTCTGTTGTACCTGTAGCCTGTTACCTGTCCTGGACGTGTTTGTATTCATAGACGAGAGGAGAGGGCGAGACAGGGGGGATACGGCCTGAGGCGGAGACGGATCTCAACGCAACTCTACAGCAGTCAGTATTAACAGTAAAAGCTGTACATAGTACGTAGCCTTTGTTTTACTCCCAGAAGCACCTCCTTCTTGGAACGTTCAATTTCACAGCAGCAGATGCTATGCGGGTAACAAACCGCTGTACAAGGGCGTATCAGAATATGACGCCAGGATTGCTGTTGGAACTGGACAGCAGCAGCAGCAGCAGGGTTATTATCATAGTACCAGACGAGCGCACCTAATTCAATCAAGGAGCTGCTGCTGCTGCTGTAGGGTGCTTCGGCCTAAAACAAATCAAACACGAAATCCTCCAATATTCTGAGCAATAACGCAATGCAATATAGACACATAAACTTGGGTGGGGAGCAAGAGCGAAGCCTGATCGCGAAGCAGGCTCTCGAGAGGGTGTGGGTGGGCGCGGAGAAGAGCGCCAAGGACTGCCTAGGGGCGGTAAGGCAGCCCATACTCGACGGAGGTCGGACACACTGCAATGCTACCAAAACACGGGGATCTTTGGAGGTTGTGAGCAGAAAAGCAGCAAACCTTTGGGTCGATGTTCTTGCCGTCCCGTTCACTTTCTTCAGCACTACGACGACCCAAATGCCCGCAGTAATCCCCCAAGCCTCCCACGGCTGGTTTGAATGCCCCAAGCGCCTTTCCGTCCCGTAAGTGAGAGAGTAAAGGGGCAAGAACACCTCTCCACAGCGAGATTCACACGTCTTGGATTCCCTATTTGTAAACGCCAACGCATGCAACTGAAACCCTTCTGAGGCCAATCGTCAATCGGGTTCACAGCGACCCCCAGGTCATTGTGTCTCGCACGGTCGCACCGAGAGATGTCCTCCATCGTGTACGAAGAGGTTCCTCTGGCCGAGATGACCTACGAAGACTCGGAGCAGATGTACTACTATGAGTGTCCCTGCGGCGACAAGTTTGAGATTTCTTTGGAGGACCTGTACGACGGCGAAGACACCGCTCCGTGTCCCAGCTGCACGCTGCAGATCAGGGTCGTTTTCAAGGAGGTGCGCGGCCCCCTCGTTCGCTTCCCCTTGGTGTACCTCTCCTGTTAGTGAGCCTGAGCCTTGGACCTTAGACTTGACGCTGCATCAGTGCTGGTGGCAGTGCCTTGTCTCCTTCGTATTTGGAGTGGCTGCGATGTAGCTTTTGAATTTTGTGCTTATTCCGCCACGTGCCATTTGGGCAAAAGGGAATGGCGCCGCCTCACCTGTACGTGTGGTTGTGTACAAGTACTTCCTGTGACGGTGACGGTGTGATGGTACAGCAGTGTACGCGCAGGAATATCAGAAGTACTTCGTATCTGTGTACGAGTAGTCGGTGGTCGATAGATACCTGTTATGTGGTTGACGCTACGAGTAAATAGAAGGTTCCCACTACTGCTGTAGTTGCAGCACCCCTATACAGCAGTGCGGTTGTTGCCTGCAATATGCTGGAATGTCGCAAGGCTATGTTCCATTTTGTAGTCTGCTGAGCTGGGTTAACCACCAGCTCGTAACCACCATTATGCTCGTCCACAAGTCGCCCGCCAAATATGGTACCAGGTACCTGGTACCAGGTATGATATGAAACACCAAGTACCACGCCTCACCAGGATGTGGATCATATCTATCAGATTTTGTCCAAAAGGTTTTGTCCATACAGCCTCCGATTTTTTTTAGCGAGACATACTTGCTTCTCCGCGTCGACGCGAGAGCAAGAAATCTACTTGCGAGACCTACCTCTTCAATGGAGGGTAAGTACCCCGAGGAGGAGGAGGAGGAGGAGGAGGGAGCACCTGTAGGAACTGCTGTCGAGCAGGTCTACAAAAAGTTGTGCCGGACGTGCGTAAACGCGAGAGCAAGGAATCTACTTGCGAGACCTCTTCAATTGAGAGTACCCCGGGGAGGAGGGGGGAAGCACGCGAAGGCACCCCCATCTGTTCGATAACGGCCTTCATAAAGGTGCACCAGGAGTGGTATCACGCATTTTTTACCTTTATCCAGGCTGCCATCGAGCAGCTGTGGGTGCCTCGAGGCGCTTCCCCCTCCTCCTCGGGGTATCCATTGAAGAGGTATCGCAAGTAAATGTCTTGCTCTCGCCAAGTAGACAACAGCAGCAGCAGCATCGGTGGAGACAGCTATTCATTAATATATAGGGCGTCGACGCGAAAAAGACAATCGCGGTTACCGGCGATACTTAATACCAGTACGTCTGTCTACGCGGCGGCTACTGTTCGTTAGAGTGACTGAAATAGCTCAACAGGTAGTTCCTTCTGACGAACAGGTACGTATCATACGTGTTCGTTCTTATTTTTTGAGCTTCTGTGTTGTGTGTGCGTGTCTTGTAATAATTTGCACCACGACACCCATGCGAACATCTCGCACGTCCAGTGGTGGGGCGCTATCTAACGAAAACACCGCTGTCGTTCCTTGATCACCAGAAAGGTCTTCCCGTCGCGGAATCGTTGGGTGAAAGTTGGCTTATTGCCGGGCTAATTCATGACACCATCGCAGCTGCACTGGACGTGCGAAATGTTCGCATGCATGGCGGGGTGAACCTACCACAGCTGCTGTGCCTAGTGTCCGAACAGGTCCCGTTAATATATACTGGTACCAGTTATATACCCGGTGAAGTCTATGTCTGGATAATTCCTGTTGATTGACAGCCACCTAAATCTGTTGTTTTGAGGAGGACAGGTTAGTACGTCTAGATCGTAGAAGTCGGAAAGGAGCAAGAGCAGCATGAGGCGGGCGGCGACGAGTCCGACACCGTCGCCAACGAGGCTGACGAGGAAGCCATGGCCATCTCAAAAGTTGCAGACGCGGGACGGGGTCTGCTGCCTCGATGCGCACCGGGTCATTGGCGGGGAGAGTCGACGACGCGTTTTATTTCGGTTTGCGCTGTGAGCATGCCCTCAGCTGTAGACCAGACCCCGTCCCGTGTCTGCAACTTTTGAGATGGCGATGGCCTCCTCGTCAGCCTCGTCGGTGGCGGCGTCGTAGCCGTCACCACCCTCTTCCTGCTGCTCCTGCTTCTCCTCCTCTTCCTTTCCGAGTGCTACGATCTATACGATGTACTAACCTGCCCTCCACACAACCATCGATATCCATGATCTGGACAATTTCTGTTAGTCGACAACCTTTGAAGTCTAAATTTCCTCCTCGTACCCTGTCGGGTTGGGGTCTTCCTCATGTTCGTCCGGGGAGACCCCATCCCTTGGGGCACCGGTAAATGCTGAACGAGTTTTTAATTGCCGAGGGTTCGGGGTGGGCTTGGTCACTTGCCGCGAGCGTGCTTTGGCTTTGCGTGCGTTGGACCGAGGCCCCGGCATTGTACAAACCCGACGAGGTCACCACTTTGGGGGTTTTGCCTTATATCCAGAGCTGGCGAAGTCGCAGCGGATAAGCCGCGATCCTTCGTGTTCTCTAGCCGTCGTTGCGGCCGACGTATAATGTAGCAAGGAGGTGCCAGTCGGAGAAATCGGGTCACAGACGGAACCCCTCCGGTTTCACGGGAGATCGATCCTGGAGCCTGCACGAAGCTCTCCGCTGTATCTTCCCCTGTGAATACAAGCAGCTCAAGCTGGAACACAGATAAAAGGCTGCGGGCAGAGGTCTCAAAGATTGCCTCGCTGGCCCCCACTGGTTCAGTCTCTCTCTAGCCTATCCTTGCTACATTATACCGTGGAGAAGAGCTTGGCTACGTCGGCCGTAAAGACGGCTACGATATCTACCAGGGATTGGGAGTTCTCCGCTGCAACTTAGCCAGCTCTGGAGATAAGGCAGCCCCACACGCAGTTGTCATTTTTTACGGATACAATCGATTCCCTAGGTTGTCTATTAAGTGTAGTGCAGGGCAATCGTTGCCCTGCTGTTCCCTAGGTGTCACCATTTAACGCAAGGTTGGACGGAGGTATGGAATTTTCTGCGTTTTTTCTGGGATTTTTCGGACTTAGGAAGGCGGCCAAAAAACAGGAACGAGATGGTATTTGGGTAGGATGTGAAAAAGTTGCAGCAGCGATAAGAGCACTGTATACCGCAAACTTGAAGGTCGTCAGAGGACCAGTGCCAGTCGACGGGATTCGGTCATGACTCGCGAGCACCAATCATGTTGAAGTGCTGAGGGTCAAGAGTACGAGGAGCTGAAATGACTTGAGTCGTCGCGAGTCTGGAGGATTCCAGGAGGTAGGAGCTGAGATGGCTGAGTCTTCGCGAGTCCCAAGGGTAGTTAACCCTTGTGGGACTTCAGAGAACGACACGTGTATAAGTAAACGTCAGGAAGAAAACATGCAAGGCAGAAGAGAGCATGGCGCCTTCCGTCAATGGTTAGGTGATGCCGACGTGCAGTCTATGGTGCCAACAAATGAAGTCAAGTATGCCACCCGGCAGTGTAAGCAGCAGTAACCATACTTCGCACCAAAAGAAAAAACAGGAAATTCAAGAGCAAAGTAGGAGATTGCCATGACATCTCCTGGTTGTATTGTGCGATGCCAGCGGCCATAACGCCAACAAGTGAAGAGACGTTTTGTCATCCGACGAATTGCAGGAAGAGGGACAAATTGCAGGAATAGGTTCAATGTTGTTCATTGTAATATTTGACCCCATCACCACCAATTGCTAGATGCACGCAAGCAGAATGCATAAATGCGCTGGTTGAAAAAGCGGACAAGAGAGATAACACACGAGGGTTCAATCCGTATAACGCAGCATGGCAGACTAAACTACTACTCCGTACAACAGTACTGCAGGTATTGAAGTTGCGCCTCATTACCACGAAATACTAGTTCCACGCAATGACTTTTACGTCGATGGCTGTCCTTTTCCCTTTGCGAAGTAATGACACACGGCCTGGTTGCAAGGAGTGTGGTAACAAGGGAGGGAGATTTATGGGGGCTCGACAACTGGTATACATGCACGCCGAACGTTTAGCAGGGCAAAAATATGGATACTATGACACGCCTCGCGCCAGGGGCAACCCTCTCCGGAGCCTTTCTGCGTGCAGCGGTATCCTCGTTCCGAATAGCAATTCTGGTGACTTCTGTAGTTTTGCTGGTGGTGTTTTTGCTGCTGGTACTCTGACGACTATGGCACAAGGGTGTACGACGACATATGGTCTCGTACAAGTACCCGGGTTCTTCGGCGTGTCGCGGCCGGATGCCGCGAGCAGCGTTGCTTTTGCGTTAGCTCGGCTAGATGACACTGCTTTGAGAAGACGTGGTACCTCGCTCAACACAACAACAACCAATCTACGCCGTAGAATTCAGATTTCTGCGGCGTAGATTGGTTGTTGTTGTGTTGAGCGAGGTATGATGTCTTCCCAAAGTAGTGACATCTAGCCGAGCTAACGCAGAAGCAACGCTGCTGGCGTCACCCGGCCGCGACACGCCGAAGAACCCGGTACTTTTACGAGAAGTCGGTGTTGAAGACGGTGGTGGGGGCTCGGCGCCATTATTTTCGTGGATTGGCGTGTTTGTGGGGTTGTTCGTCATAGTCACGAGATAAGGAGAATAGAAAGAACGTGACGAACGACGCCGCTTCTCATCTGTGGCTTGTATGATGTTTGCTACTGTTGTGGGGGAATGTTTCTCTTGGACCTTGCACGACCTCAAGAAATTCCCAAGTGCCGTGCCGTGCTGCTGCTGCTGTTGTGTTTCATACATAAGTACGACTTTGATTTACTATCGAGCAGGAAGCAACCCTGCCAAAAAACACCCCAGAATACACCGCAAACCCCATGGGGTCAAGACCTTGCAACCAGAATCGATCTTGCACGGCCCTTTGCGAGCTGCGGGCGACGACCTCATTAACGCCGTTAGCCAATCTCGCTGAGCGAGCCATGCTTCTGTAAGAGGATCCCACTTTTGTTACGATCGATACGCTGTACCTGGTAGCCAATTTGCGAAAGATCTCGCTGCTCGTACCGACTCTGGCACAAGCGATTGTCTACAAGAGATTTGTCCCGGGTGGGGGTGAGTCGCGTTGCTCGAGGCGCAGGGCTCCGTTGAAGCCGAAAGTTGTCCCAGACTGCTTGTATGTGTGTCGGCTATTGATTCGCGCGGTATGCGCGTCAACGTTGGGAGCTGTTTTTTGGGGGGGGGTTCTCGTCGTTCGGAGCATCTTTGTGCTAAGGAGACAGGCAGGCAGACAGACAAGACAGGTTTCGAATTACCGATGTAGATAACCTTAGGTAAACCTAGGGAATATGAATTGCCCACCACAACTGATTTCGGAGGCTGCGAATTTATTGGAAATGTCGACCACAGTTAATTTTTGCCAGCCGTCTCAAACGCGCTACGTATTACCTCCACAATAGAGTTGAGAGGATTGTCTAGTAATATACTGTACACTGGTACGTGACAGTACTATTAATAGTAGTACTTAAACCCCGTTTTTTATATTGTTTGAACATGGTTTGAATACGTTTTAACGTCAGTATCGTCCGGTTGCGATGCCCTTTCGCTTCGTTCACCTTCGTCGCGTCGAAGCAGAGCGATCTCCCAGAGCTGCGGCCGGAGGAGGAGGAGGGAGAGGACGGGGGCGAGCTAAGAAGCGAGTCCCTCGCCGTCGCGCCGGTCCTTGTGAAGGCCCAGGCGTGACCGTCTCGCGTGACGGTTGCAGTGACACCTATCATCTATAGAATCTCCCTCCATCAGCGGCGGGGGAAATTGCCACACCGTGTTCAGGAGGACACTGACTGCTGTCCCGGTGTTGGGTTGTTTTTTGCTTTTTTGTTTTTGGTAGTCTCAAAATCGCTATATACCAGGTACCAGGGTATAGGATACCATTCTGTCCGGAAATGTAAGGACCGTTCGGGTATTCATGCTTATACTCGGACGGTTCTTACATTTTCAGACAGAGTGGTGTGGCATAAGACATTGTACAGCATTGTAGTGGGGTGTGGAGACGGACGGCAGAGCAAGTCGTGTTCGCATAGCGGGTCGAGGGTGGAGAAGGAGGGCAAGCAGGGCGCCGTAGCTTGTGGTCGCACGCACGCACACACAGACAGACAAGACCTGAAGAGTTTTTGTTTTTGTTTTTGCATCCCGGTATAAATTGATAAGGCCGATATCGACGTTCGTGAGTGAGAGGTAGGGTCGCGTACAAAGCTGTACATAGAGGAGAGCGCACCCTCGCTTCTTCGGTGTACGAGACACGTGTATGTGATATTTATACTACTGCGTGCGGTAGTTTGTAGTTTGCTGACGGTTTTCAACTTTTTGGGCTCACGGAAGGCACGATACGCCCCAGCGCTCGTCCTTGGCTTGTGTCTTTGCCATCGTATGAATATGTAGACGGAATGGGCTCTTCGATAGTCTTATTTCTGCGCGCGGTATTGCCGCTGTGATCGACGAGAGCGTGCGAGCGAGTCCGTGGGTGGAGGAGACGGGTTTTGAGGAGCCAAGCGGCGGGCGCCGTCTTCGTTCATGTTTTCCCCTTTTTGTTTTCGTTTTTCGTGGGCCCCGGCCATGCCGCCCGGCTCCGTTGTCGCGCACGTATTATACGTTACTTGTCACGCGGCAAAAAACGATGGTAGTTAACTACTCCGGACACTGGTGCTGTAAGGTTTTCGTGATCATCGTTTTTGCTTTCCAGCTCCACTCGTATTAATAGAAGGTTTTACGCTCAGCTACCTGTGGGATAAGACGCGGTTGCAGGGATCAGTCTCCACATGCCATTGTTTTTTGTGTCGCGGATAGGGTTCAACATCCCCGCCCAGGTTTTTTTCATCCAAGTTTTCCCTCTCGCGCTTTCCGCGGCGCAGTAAGGGTTGGAGAAGTACCTCTTGTTTTTTTCACCGGGTTTCGAAGACCCGAGCTTCCGCCGGCTCAGGTGACAGCAGTCGATGGTACAATGCTGTGAATGTCTCTGTTTGGTCTGATGTATGTTATTTCGTGACCGTGCGCGCAAGCTTGAGGGCTGGTTCCGTTTTTTCCCCGTTTCCTGCTACGCAATTAATAGTGGTTGTTCGGCTGTTGTTGCGACATTTTGGATTTTCATTCGTTCAGATGTCTCTCACTCGACTCGTCACATCTTCGATCTCGAAGATGTGACCAATACAACGCAAACACCCTTCTCCGACTCTTTCGTCCATGAGAGCGTTGTTACACGTAGCCGCCTGCTTGCAGCTTTTGTATCGTCACGAAAATATGGCTAGTCTATTATAGTCGTAGCGGTTCCTCGAACATTTTCGGGACTGTGGTTTTCTACTTGTGGAACACAAGGATGCGGGGCCGCGGCACGCTCGAAAGAAAAGAGGCGACCAAAGCAATAATGACCCATAAATAAAGATAGAATTATTTGTTGGTTTTTTTCCATACGAGTACCATTTATTATCTTAGTCGTCTTTCTAACTTCTAATCCAGCAGTAACTCAGATCCGGGGGGGTCACAAAGCAGGCTCTTCTCTCCCCTCCCCACTACGGTACGTGCCTTGCATTTTTATCACGAGAAGAGTTCACCTTTTTCTTCCCTCGTCGACTCGCGTCGAATTGTACCTGAACACGCTACTCGTAGGCGCTATCGACAGAGTCTCTTTTTTTTTTCCGAAATACCCTTCCTCGATGAGAATCGAACTCCGGCAGGAGACCTCTGTGGTATCACGGTATATCAACTGGAGTACTGCTGGGACGACTCGTGTTCCCGGATAATTGGGTGGGGTATGAACTAGGTAATAACTCAACGCACAGGGAGCCAGAGAAGCTGAGAGTAGTAGGGGCTGGCCGATTTTTGATCGTGGGATAGCTCGTCACAGTGGCTTGAAAAGTACGGAAAGCTTTAGTCGCACCGCAACCCTCGTGGCGTCATATACCTCTTTGCTTGTGGTGCACACACACGTAGTCCGCTTATATGCGCGTTAACATACAAACGCCACGAACAACCTACGGATCTGGATACCCTCCCCGGCTTGATGGTTGCGATTGATTTATTCACGTGAGATGAGTCGGTCATATAGCTATACCAGGGATCCCATTTTGTACCAGAGCTACTGTATAACATCAAAACCAGTACAACTTATGAGCTGTGCATACAACGTACCAGTACAAGGCAAGGCTCCTTTTCTGGGACCACTTCGTTCAAAGTCGCGCAACTTGTATGGCAGCACAAGGAGATGACGGGACTCAGGTGTTGATGCGTAGAGGCAAACATAGCAATAAAAAACGATATCGATCGCCAGAAGAAGTTTATCAATATTTGGCCCCTCCATGTAAATAAAGACGCGGCCACATTCCCGCCAGGCCGAAAAAAACACGTCCACGGAGCCACACCTGTGGCAGCCCGGAAAATGTGTGGTGCAATGACACACCTTCGGACCGTCCCCGTTCAGGAAGCGCCAAACCATTCAAAGATTTTCCCGTATTAATATGTACATAACTGCCTATCATTCTTGGAGGCTTTCGTCCAAAGACCGGTTCAACCCCGGCAGCCAAGCAGGGGCCCACACTCGACCGCCCCTTCCCGCCCCCATACCGCCGCCACAGCACAATGGTGATGCAGCGCTTACTACCTGCTATCTATCAGCTAGCCGCCTACATCCCCCCAGTTATATTCCCCTCCCATCACCACCTCCGTGCCTGCTATACGTATCGCAGCCAGCCCTACGTATCTAGTTACAATGTCTGTCGGCTTTTTTAGTCGCGCGCATGTCTAGCATCTGTTCTCGAGACATGGCTTCGTCCACAGTCCGCTCGATGATGCGGTAGTTTCCCGCCGGGGTACGTTCCCGGTAGACCAGGCGCTTGCCGCCTGCGCCGGCGAAAGTCGCTGTAGCGCTTCACGGAGCGCCTGCGTCACATCATCTGCACTGGCGGCTGTCTCGTCCAGCGGTGGTCCGACGACGATGACAAGTTCGCCCTTGGGC
>JAYJME010002135.1:0-14370 GCA_036873775.1 Costaria costata
GTTGGGTCAAGTGACCCGACCCGACCCGACCCGACCTGACCCGCGAGGCTTGACCTGATCCGTGAACAGTCCTGGGGCTTTTCACAGGTCATGACCCGACCCGCGGGGGTCGGGTCAAGAATTTTCAAATCTTGCGGGTTGGGTCGGGTCGGGTCACGAAGATTTCAAATCTCACGGGTCTGGTCGAGTCAAGAGGTTTTCAATTCTAGCGAGTCAGGTCGGGTCGGGTCAGGAGGTATTCAAAATGTCATGGGTCGGGTCGGGTCGTGACCCGCGAGATACGGGTCACTCGCGGGTCGGGCCACCATGACCCGCGGGTTGTTTTCGGCTGACCCGCGGGTCGAACCCGCGGATTGGCCCGCGGACCCGTATTTTTCCAATTTTGCAGCTGTTTGCCGGAGGGCCACTCTCTTGTGACCCGCGGATCCGGTCCGCGTCCGAATTTGTTCAATACTTGCGGCTTCCTGCCCGAAGGCCTATCTCGTGCCGATACTCCGAACTCCGAGCGCATATCATAGTGTGTGGATCAATCACACAGACACTAGCTACGAGGCATACAACGAAGTTTTTGTTGAGGAAGGAAGCCTGCACTCGTCGAAGCATCAGCAGCAGCAGCAGCAGCAGCAGCAGGCCCCGGGTCTTTGAGGATCGCGGCCCTTGCTGACAGATCCACAGCCTCAGTTATGCTTGCTGCCGGAAGCGGCACAGCTAGGCTGCTTGCCGGGGCTGAGGGCTGCTCAGCTAGCTCGTTCGCCGGGGCGGAAGCAGAAGCCATCGGTTCAGAGCTATCAGATCGACCCAGGGGTCGGGTGATACGGGCACGGCAAAGTGCGGGTGCTTGCCTTCCTCTTTCTCTTTTACGCGCGCACACCACAAAACGCAAAACAAAAAAAGTGAAATAAAAATAGAAAACACACACACCAAAATCGTACGACATTCTCGCAAAAATACGAGAGGGACCAAGGACCAAACAAAGGGATCAACGTACCAACGACTACATGTTTGGACCCGTGATACTTGGGTCGTTGACCCGTGAGATACGTCACGGGTCCAGTCGGCCTGGCCCTCATGAAAACCCGTGTCTCACGGGTCAATCGGAAAGTGGCGGGTCGGGTGGGGTCAGCAATTTTTCAAGCCTCGCGGGTCGGGTGAGGTTGGGTCAAGAGGCTTTCAGAATCTCGCGGGTCAGGTCTGGTCGGGTCAAGACAACTCCATTTTTTCGCGGGTCGGGTCACCTGCCCGACCCGTGAGATTTAACCTGACCCGTGAAAAGCCCTGCTATTTTTTGTACTTTATCTGGTATGTTTTTGGGTACGAGATCGCGATGAAGTCAACTGGACGCACGGGTAGCAAATTTTTGTGCAGGATGCGGGTCTGATTGGTCGAGGCTGGTCTTTTGGCCGCCCAGAGGATTTAGGGAAAAACGCCGCCAAAACACGCGGCGGAGCCGCTTGACCGCCTCTGGCGACCCCGAGCCCCCGATAGAAGTGGGGTTCGGGTTCGGGTTCGGGTTAGTTCTGGGGTCGCGTTGATCTCGGCCAAAGTGGAAAGTTCAAATTGACCACACACGTCCTGCACAAAATGATGTGCCGGGCCCTCCTGCACATAATAGGGCACGCCAGAGGTATATGACTGGCATGGATGGGGAGTTGTTGTTAAGCAAGAGGCATTTTTCGTGATGAAAAATATCCGGCGCCCGACACAAAAATATTGCCTACGAGTACCAGGTATGATCTACGCTCTCTTTAGCCCCTTTAGAGCCGCGGAAACGTTTTTTGGGGACAAAAATATTTGGGAATAGTGTGGGTTACTTTTTTGCGGTACGTAGAAAAAGGGTTAAACTGCCGTGTGAGGGAGATGGGGTTCGAGCATTATTATAGCACTCTGGAGAAATGTTGATTTCGGTGGGGAGAGTCATGAAAGGTTTAGGGAATTATTCCAGAAACATAAGAAAAATAGTACAAACGATTGCAGCGATACAAAAAGTGGAAGTTTATTTTTTCAAAAGACTGCTGCAGCGCTCTTCAGTTTTTTCTCGAAGGGCTCGGAAGGGCGCCCCTTTTTATCTTCTTGCTGCGCATCTTGCATCTTGCGTATACATGTATATATCCAACGTTGTCGAGGAATATAAAACGTGCGATTCTCGAGATGATATCGACCGACGTACGTATAAGAGGCACGCGTCCGCGCGTAGTATATGTACCCTTCACCAGTCAAACGGGAACCCTCCAAAGATCCCTGACCCCGCGATTTTTAACCGCTCCTAACTTTGACGACGGGCTGTGAGACCGTCGGTGTGAGACCCCGCGCATCTTGCATCTTGCGTATATATCCAACGTTGTCGAGGAATATAAAACGTGCGATTCTCGAGATGAGATATCGACCGACGTACGTATAAGAGGCACGCGTCCGCGCGTAGTTATGTACCCTTCACCAGTCAAACGGGAACCCTCCAAAGATCCCTGACCCCGCGATTTTTAACCGCTCCTATAACTTTGACGACGGGCTGTGAGACCGTCGGTGTGAGACCCCGCCCGTCGGCATGGGCCGGCCCCCGTGGAGTCAGTTGAGAGAGAGACACAGCCAAAAATATTACCAGAAAAATGAAAAATATGAGCGAAGATGATGCTGTACGTATACGTATGCTATAAATGGGAGACCGCGGTTTGGATTCTAGACTGGCCGATCTGACCCTACCAAAAACAACATATTAACGTCAAAATATTCCATGACGCGTCGAGAAAAATACCGGTCCGCTACATAGAATATCTTTGGCAGGGAGACGGCGGTTGCTGACCTGAGGGCCGACATCTGGCCCGTACCCCATCTTCTTCGCAACAGCTGCCGCCTCCCGCATCCCGGCTCCTCCTCCCCCTGCTCCTCCTGCTCCTCTCCTACCCTCATCACGGATGTCCCCTGGGCGCGCCATGTGGAAGAGCGCCGAGTTCATGGTGCTGTGTGTCCTCAAAGCCCTGTGATATCTCCTGCTGGGTGGATTCTGGGATCCTGAGATCTTGAGGATTTGATGAAGATCGCAAAAAATTGCGCCGCAAAAAAAATACCCCCGGTTGCTTTTTGAACATTTTCCCGAACTGAATAACGCCTCATTAACGTTTATGGAAGACGCCAACATCTGCTGCCTTTTTTGGTTCCTCCCTCTCTATCCAGTTGACGAAAGTGCATTGAGCAGAAGCCTCCACCACCACGATCCTACCGTGATTGAAGGCGATCTCGAGTGCAGCCCGCGCACCTTTTCCTTCCAGCGACGGAGAGGACGAGGCTCGCTCCGCCCCGAGAGTTGCGGCTCGAGCTGGACAAGCCTTTGAGAGAACCTTGGGTCTGTTTGGTTTGTGAACGAGATATATCTTCATACACCAGCTAGCTTTCGTTCGAGCAAATCTCCTCGTCTTCACCCCTTGGCTCTACGATAGGACCTCGATCGATGTGCAAGACTAGCCACCCCGAGACCGGGCATGGCGTCCTAGCTCGCATGCGCCACCTCAAGGGGCAGATTCCGTCGCCGTTGGGCGATGATTCCGCACGGCAATCTGGTGAGAGCAGGCTTGAAATTGTGTTGGGCAATTTATTACAAAATTACAAATCGAGTTCAACTTTTCATAAAATCGAGTAGTCCTGGAGCTTGAAGTAGGACTTGTCTGGCCCGGGCTCGATCGAGCCAGAGCAGCCGGAGGGCCTGCTGTTCCTGTGCTGCTGCCCTAGGCTGCCTTTGAGCAGCGGGTTGTTTGCGTCACGAGTGCCGCAGTGCCGCAATCGTGGTTGCCTTGTTGCGTGTGGTGCGTCCTCACCCTTCTGCCCTCTGCTTGTCTTTTGTGGCTCTGCACCTCCCCCCCACTAGCTTTCAATATTTTGATTTTTCCGCAGGTTGAACCTCTACCTCTCGGCTCTCTCTGTTCCTGATTCGCTTCCCTGGCGCTTCCTTGTTGTGTCTGGTTGCTTTTATTTTCATGAAAGAAAGCACCTGAAAATGGCAAGGGCAACGAAGCCACAGCAACATCAACAGCAAAGCTACGTACAGAGTATAGAGCACACTACTGTTTTATATATCATACACACGTCTATAACACTTCAGCAGCAGATAACGTGGTTAGGTATAATACTCTGGCAACACTCTTGCTCCTAGCCAGGTGCAGGCTCCACCTGGTATAATATGTACATACGTAAGCCTTGGGCTGAACTGTTGTTGGCCATGTCTTTCCGATCCGGAGTGGAGTGGAGACTTTCGTGTGCACGCCATGTCTGTTGTGGCCTGGGCGGGTGCCTCCTGTGATCTGTATGGGCTAGACTCTGGGCAATCAAGTAGTTTAGAAATACGAGTAAGAAAGTAAGGCCTGTGGTGGTCATCAGTAGCAGCAGCAGCTGCTGTGATTTCAGCGACCACCACGAGCAGCAGCAGCAATCAGCGATCTTCGAATTCCACATTCCGCCCATGGTGTGCCTGCCTCCCTGCTCGATAAGCTGCTGAACATTGGAAATATGATGATGGTGCTGATGACCTTGATCGAGCAGATCCCTCCTCTCACCTATATGTTCATGCCGGTATATACCAGATACAGCAGCAGTAGTTTTGATACAGCAGACTATTAATTGTGCAGTATGTACACTTTCAGCGACTAAGTATTGATATTAATATTAGCGGCAGCAGCGGCAGTAGCAGCAGGAACGGCAGCAGCAGCAGAAGTGGCAGCAGCAGCAGCAGCAGCAGCAGTCACTCATTCCGCTTTCCGCCCATTCTGTTGCCTCCCTGTACCGACAATAAGCTGCCGCCTGAACAAGTTGGCAAGATAATGTCCTTCGATAAAAAGCTGCTGAACATACTGGCTAGATGACAGAAGGCAGCAGTGTCCCTACTCTGTACTAATAAATAGATACCAGGTACATAACACCCCCACCCTCCCGTCCCATCACACGTGCAATACCCGGTACGTTACCTTTGAGAGCAGTACGTAAGTTACGTGTGCTGTGTTTTGAGAGCAGTTTGTAGGAGTCAGGCTTGTACAATAGTACGCAATATTTTTGGTACTTTTTCTGGTATGTTTTGGGGTACGAAACCGCGGCAAAGTCTTAATACTGCTGTGTGTAAACCTGGCGGCCGGACCGTGGTGCGCCCGGAGGGCCGTCGGACGCCCGCTGCCCGCGTAAAGCCCCACTCTGGGGGCAAAATTTGAAGTCTTACGTATCGTACTTCCAAGTTTCTGCTCTCAAAAATATGCGTCGTCCTCGCTCCTTTTTCCCTCCCTTTCTATTAATAGTAGAGAGTAGGCGCGCGCCAGGCTGAGGCTGGCCTCGAATGCCATGCAACCTACAAACACAAAGTCAAAACTCGCATGCAAATTAAAACATCTCGCATGCAAATTAAAACATCATTGAAACAGAAGTAAAATCCATATCCCTCATTATCTTTTATTACCGTATTAATATTAATAGTGGGGTATTTTTTTGGCCACCCTGTATCGAGAGGCCGCCCTGTTCTTTCATAGGCGTGTGTTTTCAGAGTTACGGTCGTGCCATTCGATTTCGACCGCCCCTTTGTCGAGTGGTCGCCTTATTCTGACCGCCTAGCCTATACTGCTGGGTAGCTTTTCGAAGCCTTTTTCGTTTTTCTGGGCAGTGCAAAACGGCAGACTTTTGAATTGAAATCCACAAAAACAACAAAAGACCAACAACAACGACAACAAAAAACAAAAACAAAAACCGCCTGCGGCGAAACGAATCCTTTGGTATTCCCGCACATCTATTTTCGCCGTAATAAATTTGGGAGTTCTCTCGTCAGAATTTCAGGCTGAGTTTTTTCAAAAGTTATGAATTTACAGCTACTGGTATCCTTTTGTGCTCAGCGAGGAACGCGACTCTAAATCCTATATAATAGAACCCTTTTACTACCCCAAAAAGCATCCCACACTATATCCAAGTAGTTTGTCGCCAAAACCCATTTCCGGCTTTAAACGCTCAACGCTGAGATCACAATAAGCCGCGAGCCTTATAGCCCAATTGGAGTTTCTTCTCTGCTGGCGCGTACTCCATGTGTCAGTTTTTTCAGCAAGCAGTAGGTATACGTAAATAGTGCCCGGGTATTTTCATGCACATGTGGAAAGCACTCGCCGAGCGTTGAGATCCAGTTTGTTCGATGCCGTTCGACTTTATCCTGTCGAATCGAAAGCGGAAATCGACCGTCCCAGTCATTTCAGCTCCGAGTACCCTCGGGTCTCGCGAGGACCCAGTCATTCCAGCTCCGAGTACTCTTTTGAGACTAAGATAAAATTAGCGGGGACCCTTGTGATTAACGAGGACTCGGTCCATGCCAGCTCCGAGTACACTTGGGTCTGGGTGTTTGGGTCCTCCAAAATGACCTGGGGTTGGCGAGTCAATGACTGGGTCCCGAGGACTGGTGCTGGTACTCTGATGACCTTCGAGGTCCTCGGGTGTACGGGGGTCCCGGGCTCTCTGGTCTCTGCCTTATCACCAGCTTCAGCCTTCAGCAGAGTAGTAGTGGCCCCACTAGTCCGCATTCTGCCACTACAGCAGTTTATAGTATTTTACGGGAGACCATAGTAAATAGGACCAAATACTGTTGGCAAAAATAGGGGAATATATAGGTTTTGGTGTCTACAGTAGGTTCTACTGTGTCTACAGTCGTAGGTCCTATTAACTATGGACCAAATATTGTTAGCAAAAGTAGGCAAATACAGAGGTTTTGGTGTCTGCAGTGTAAGTCCTATTGTTTCTACAGTAGGTCCTATTAACTATGGTCCCCCGTATTAGATCATATAGCCCGCAGTTATGAGATGCTGCGCAGGATCTGCGTAATGTTCATACTGCTGTAGTAGTACATGTGTGTGCAACGCAGGAAGCATGTCCTCTCCTAGATCATGAAGAAGGTTATTCAGCTCCCACCCGGCAAAACATGAGCTAGGCCACACAGATCTGGAGCGTACCTTCCCTGAAAGATCTAGATCATGAAGAAGAAAATCGATGACCTGTCCGACGTGTGCAAGGTTCCAAGGGTATGTTCGATAGGGCATGTACTATGTGGGCACCCGGGGACACACCCCAGTATCACCAGTAAAAATCACACGTGGTAAACCGGGTACGCCGGAGTATGTATGCATGTTGCGAGGTTTGTTCCGATGGACTCGGGGGAGCGCCGAGCCGTCACTTGCTTCAGAGGGGTGCAGCAAGGGGGGCCCTATGGGACCGGCGGCGTTCCGCCTATGGTTGCGCCCGAGGCCTAGACTTGCACACATCGGATAGATCATGATCTAGACCGGATCTAGAAAATGTGTCCGTGGTTGATATATATGTTGTGCAGGATCTGTGTAATACAGATGTAATCCAGGAAACATGCGCGAGATCATGCAGATCATACGGCTACACACCCGACAACATGGTCTAAGCCATGCAGATACTATTATAGACCAGCAATTTGTCTGCCCTGAGCGGCACAGATCGTAAATGGTTGAAATGATGTGTTCATTGTGCGCAACCTTATACCCGGGCGGAGCTCGAGGGGGAAAACGAGCTAGAAGCCCTCTCGCCTACGTGGACGATATTACCCTCGGTTTCAAGGGGGTCACGGCAAGCAGGGTGAAGGCGAACGCTCCCTTCCTTCGTCGCAAGCTTGACGGAACCGGCATCATTTTTTCTTAAGAAGTTTTTTTTTTGGGGTGAAGAACAGAGGTCCTCAAGCGCGAAGCCCTAGAAAATATTGGTGAACCCCTGCCCTACGGGAGGCGCTGATTGCCTACTAACGCGTTTCCCGGCAGGCATGCCAGCCAGCCAAGCAAACTGGCTCCCCTCGTTGACACCGAGTCCCTCAGACAGAGAACCAGCCGCCTCGAGCACGCCACGGACACTGCCTGGCGCTTAGCACGCAGACAGACGGACCCCAGATTGTGCTATTGTTAAGAGATGTACAACATAGCAAGCACCGAGCTAGCAGTCGGTCCGGTGGACCCCAGGTCGTGATTTTGTTAGGCGTAAACCACAACCACCGAGTAGACAGTCAAGCGCTGACTGACTTGTCTGCTAGCTCAGTGGTGCTGCTACGACTCTGTTCAAGGAAGGGGGCCTAGCTCCACTGCTAACCCGGTGGCGTGAGCCCTGCTGCTGCAGTAGGAGGGATCACTTTTAGGTCCTTGTTTTTCAGTCACCCAGGTCCACTACTACGGGGGACTATAGTTAATAGGACCTACTGTAGACACAATAGGACCTACTGTAGACACCAAAACCTATATTTTTCCCTATTTTGCGAGCAATATTTGGAACATAGTTAATAGGACCTACTGTAGACACAATAGGACCTACTGTAAACACCAACACCTATACATTTCCCAATTTTTGCTAACAATATTTGGCCCTATTTACTATGGTCCCCCGTAATAGGCCGAGCGACTGCCTTATTTCTTTGCAGTCTTGAGCTTTTATGTTTTTTTTTTCGCCATATTCACCCCCCCATGAGATAGGGGTGTACTCTACGCCAACACAATATCGTTTAGCTTAATATTGAGTGAAGTGCAAAGCCGAGTCACTCGCTCAATAGGTCAAACCGCGGTATTGATTGAGCCCGTCGTCCACGGGGGTGAGTCAGCTAGACCCGCACCGTCACGTTCAGTGGCCGGCTGCGGCAGGAGGGACGGGGAAATCGGCGTTTTCCGTTGCCGCTGCCTTTGCGGCGCTCGAGTGTGCAGTCGAACGCGGCGAGACACACGACATATTTTTATCACAAACTTCGAGACAGAAAATACGCATCTCAAGTACAAGAAGGTAGGCCAGATATCCGGAAATAACGTCGCCATTCCCGCGATACACACGCCGAAGTGAGCTCAGCGGGCCTACTTGTTGGGGGCATCCGAAAACAGCATTTGCGCCATCATAGTGTGGTCAAAGCACTCCATACCGCCTTTGCCGCTGGGGTAGTATGTAGGAGCGGGTGTGCCAAGAAGCTGGTAAAACAGCTTGTGAAAGCTGCGGGTCGAACTGGAGGCCCTTGTCCGAGAGTATGCTACGTGGGCGACGGCGATTATTTACAACTCATGGACTGTGCAGTGCAGCACTTAAGTGCAGTCCACACGCTATTATACATATTATGGGGGACCATAGAGTAAATAGGACCAAATATTGTTAGCAAGAAATAGGGAAATCTGCAGATTTTGGTGTCTACAGTAGGTCATATTACACACAGTAGGTCCTATTAACTATGGACCAAATTTTGTTAGCAATAGTAGGGAAATATATAGGTTTTGGTGTCTGCAGTAGGTCCTATTGTGTCTACAGTAGGTCCTATTAACTGTGGTCCCCCGTAATAGTGATTTAGTGTTGTAGGGTGAAACGGGGGTGCCCAATAAACCACACCTCCGTTTTAATTGGTCAACACCTCTACCCTGACCCCACCCGGACCTGATCCCATTTGATACCCTGCTCCCACTTAGTGGTGCAGCAGTAGAATAGCCCTCCGCGAGGGCCGCCGGAGGCCGAGAGCGCGAAGCGCGAACCGTAATGTCGTGTGGACTGCACTTATGCGCTGCAGTTCACGGGCTGTACATAGTTGGTTGCTCTCTGCGTGGGCATCCCCCCCAAAGGGGATGTACCCGGTTGATAAGGACCTTTTGAGCACTGTCTTAGGCCGTAAATCCGGCAGCAGTGACAGCAAAAATGTCCGTGCGGCAGTTTTAAACGTCGGTAAAGTGCAAGAAGATGTAATAGGCGTTACCCGCTAAGGGGGCTGCCGCCATCAAATGTTTTCCATGCCTTGCTTAGTACGTCAATCGGGCGAGTGGCTCCGTACGTGTCCAAAGCATGCCTTAAACACGTTTTTTTGGGGGGGCGGAGCGAAAACAAGCGCTCGCAAGGCGGTGCGTATCACGAAACCGAAAGAAAACAAGCAAGCTTTTTTTTATCAGCTGCAAAAGCGAAAAGCTTAGGCACTCTCCCGAGTAGCTCTGAGCAGGTTTAAAGAGAAATAGGGCAAGCAACAAATGAGTACGCCCCCCTCCCCCCCCCACCGCAGCACCAGTCGTAACCGTTAGTGGACTGAACATGGTAAATGCTGATCGCGGTGCCCGGCCCTGAAGGCAGGGGCATCGAGATGATGGGCCATCGGTCCGCCAACCGCGATAGTTTCCGTGCTTGGCACTTCAGACAGTTCCGAAGCCACCATCGGGTGCAAACGCCCATGGCAAGGTTAATGCTATGAGCCTACCAGAGTATTCCGTGCCCATGTATATCCCCTGGGCAAAAACCGGCCTTCCAGGGCAATACCATAACACTAACCGTGTAAACAGAAATGCGGGAAAAATCGAGGAAAGCTCGGTTACACGAACTAGAACATAACTCGAAGATCCGGCTCCTCAAAACCCACTCCCACACCTCGAGACGACGAGGACGAAGTCCCCACTCACCTCACCCACCAACAAAACCGTTCGAGCGTGTGGATTGTGCGTTAAGCTGTCGAGTGGCAAGCCTTCATGAGTTTTCTTCCCTCTTTTTTCGGGTGTACTACGTACACCGCATGGATATTTTCCCGGTGCTGATTGGTTTGATGGTGCACCACAGCCCGTAGTGCCGTTCGTTCCCTTGCGTACTGGCGCTGCGGTGCACGTATTATTTTTGTACTTGTTTGCTCCCATCAGCGGGCGTTTGTTTTGCCTGTTTTGGTGACCACGGGCTAGTCTTTCAGGAAAATGAGCTAATGGGACAACACCATAATCTTCATCGTCATCGTCATCGTCATCGTCATCATCATCATCATCACCATTATCATTGTCATCACCACCATCACCATTATCATCATCATCATCATCATCATCATCATCATCGTCATCGTCATCATCATCATCATCGTCATCGTCATCATCATCGTCATCGTCATCATCATCATCATCATCATCATCATCATCATCATCATCATCATCATCATCATCATCATCATCATCATCATCATCTTCGTCATCATCATCATATCATCATCATCATCATATCGTCATCATCATCATCTTCATCATCATAATTGTCATGATCCAAGGGTGCATGAACAGCGACACGAAAATGCCATCAGACTCGTCGTTCACAAGACAAGCCGCCGCGTCCCGCTGGTCGCGATGATTTGAAGAGGGGGGGGCGGGGTTGCTTTACAGGCGAGGAGGACGGTGCCGTCGTCGGTGGTAAGAAGTCAACCATTGCATACATCGGACAGATCACGATCTAGATCATCTAGATCATCTAGATCATCTAGGTCCTAATCTGCCGTTATAAGATATGCTGTGCAGGATACGTACAGCACATATCCAACCCAGGAAACATGTGTTAGATCATGCAGATTGTATACGGCTCCCACCCGGCGACACGAGCTATAGACCAAACAGTTCGGGGATCTATCTGCAATGAAATATCTAGATCATTAAGTGGGAAACAGTGAGCTGTCAGATGTGTGGACCCTTGCCAGCCAGCTCTTGAATCTCCAACAAGGAAGGGCGCTGGTGCGAGGGGAAACGCTAAAGGACGAAGACGATTACATTGTTTTACTTAAATGCACGTACGAAGTACGTCTCGGTTTCGTATCGCCTGGTTGGTTTCACGTTTTGTGGGATGAGTTTCATATCCCGCCCGCCCGCCCCGTATCGTGCAAAGCGACTACGGTACTGTATTACAGTAGTACTGATGCTGCCGCTCTTGCCTACACTTTGAAAACGTGGGCCATGACAAAAACATCAGAGGCCGGGCCGGGCAGGGCCAGCGGCCGGCCGAGAAGAGTGTACCTGATGGTGATACCGCACGTAAGCTCTGCCTGTTGCTCCCGGTTCCCAGCCTGTTGTGTGCGAATTTAGCGCGGCGGATTTCGCCAAGTTTTTATTCTGCGGCGGCGCCGAGGGCATCCAAATCGACCGTAGCTACGGAGAGAGTATCGGGAGGGGAACGGAAGTCTCAACCGTAGAGCTTCCAGGCTCTCCGCTCGATCGCGGTCTGACGAAATGGGCACCATCGGGACAAGCGTTGGAGCACGAGGCGGGCCCGCAGCGACCGTCAACGAACGTAGAGGGCGCGGAACGCTCGGCGGGGTGCTGGCCCATCGAACAGACGGATAAGAAACCCCGCCGGGCCCGAAACAACACACCAACATTAGGCGGCGCGACGTCTGTAGCAGCGGATGTTCGTCAACGCGTCCGAGTAGAAATTTGGCCCGAAGACGGCAAGGTACCGGTAACCGAAGGCGGCGGGGGGTTCGGAGGGCCAGGGAGGCAAAGGAACGGACCCTGCCAGATCAACGATCACAGCGGGGACGGCAACTTTTGTGCTCGTTGGTGAGGGGGGACGCCGAGCGATGTGACTCGCGGCAATGGGGGCATCTGCGGAGCCCGCGCGCCCCACCCACCCACCAAGGGCACAGCAATAAAGTCGAAGTGGCAAAACCCTGAGAGAAGGCGGTGTCGGCGGCAGGAAAAATGGTCTCGCGGCCGGGACGGTGGTCACCGGCAGTGACGAGAGAAGAACCACGAGCGACGACGAATCTCCTCGTAGGAGAAGACATATCGTCAATCCCCGTTTTGTGGCCCGTGCGCGCGAAAATCGCAAAAAAAAGTCAGACGAAGAGAAAGGGAGTTCGCCGAAAACAGCACTATCGAGACCGGGGCACCAGCCCACCCAAACCAATACCGGGAATCGTCGAAGAGGGACGGGGCAGACCGTAGGCCCGGATGAGGTATTTCATCAGTCTGTGTCCTTGATGAAGTCATATACACGTTCACAGCCATATATTTGTACACCCCCTGAGTTCCAAAGCGGTCAAATTTTTCCCCCTCAATATACATCCTTCAATATGTCATACAAAACCCGTAGTACGCGCGATCGAAGTATTGGAAGTACACCACGTAACTCGCAAAACATGGTTGACTTTCCACAAAATGCTCGCTTTCTCACAGCTGACGTCTCTTTTTATTTTTTTTATGATATAGCCTCCGGTCGTCCACGGGGATGAGTCGGGTAGAACCAAGCCCCACTCTTGTTGCTGCACTGCACAGAGGGCATCTTGAATTGGTCGAGTTCCTCTACGCATGGTGCACCATCTTGGGGTTACAGTAGTAGTACAGGGAAGCACGGGGTGCCTGCGACAAGGGTGACCCAAAACACTTGTGAAAGCTGGCTGATGATGTTAGCCTTTCGAAGGACCCGGGCTCGAGTTAGCATGCCTTTCTCTGCCTTGGTACCGGCATCAAGAACGTGCCAGGCATATTTTCGAGAAAAATACCAGGTATACCACTTCTTCTGTGGTCGTCTTCAGCGGCAAGTTGTGGCAGTCCGGACAAGAAATGGGCGTTATCGTTACGGCTGCCCCTTGCGGTGCTCCATCCAGTGTGTAGTCAAACACCGTGAGGTGCTCGATCCATCGCAGAAAATCGCGCGTTGAGGTCCCAAACATTTCCAACATTTTTTTTTCCGGCGCCTTGATCGTCCGAAAAGGTGTGGAAATTCGTGCCCCTAAGGTAGCCTCAAATACGCTTCTTAATTTTGATGGATGAAACAATTGTACCTGCTTCCGGGTCGAGCAAACTTCCGGTCTCTCTCCGAGTTGCAGGGTAGCGCGGCCGGCGTCGGCAGGGGGTCGCAGGGATTCGTCGGGCTGTTTGCTCCTCAAGCGTAACACCAAAAAAAGGACGGAGCCGTCCTCGACAGCATCCCAACCGGGGAAAGGTCAAGACCGGCGGAGTGGGGTGCTCGACGAACAGTTCGGGACCTCTCCGTGGCAGGCGTGAACGTAAATTTGACGCCAATCTTGACGAGGTAAACGCTGCGGCGGACACGTTTGGACGTTATCTCTCAGGAACTCACGGTGGTAACTTACGACTGGCCACCTAGAAGGGAGCGAAGCTGTTTCAGGCCACGAGGCTTTTGGGCATCAGGGTCTAAATCTAAAAGCCGACATTTCCATTTTCTTCTGGATTCAGACGGACGCCCACGGGCGAAGTGAAGTGGCTCAGAAAATGTTGGAGCCGGCAATACACCCCACGGAGGTAACCGACGCTGGAGTTAGTGGGACTGCTTTTCCGATGAGACTGAAAATCGGTATCATCGTTCCTTGTTTAGAGCCGGAAACGGTTTTGGGGGACAAAACTACTTGGAAATAGTGTGGGATACTTTCTGGGGTAGTAAAAGGGTTAAGAGACGTATTTCCCTCACGAGTCAAAATTTAACCTATTACGGAGGATCATAGTTACACATCAAAACCTATACATTTCCCTATTTTTGCTATTAATAACAATATCTGGTCTATATAGTTAATAGTACCTACTGTAGACACAATAGGACCTACTGTAGACACCAAAACCTATATATTTCCCTATTTTTGCTAACAATATTTGG
>JAYJME010002136.1:0-14365 GCA_036873775.1 Costaria costata
TACTACTACTACTACTACTACTACTACTACTACTACTACTACTACTACTACTACTACTACTACTACTACTACTACAAGTAATACTACTGCTGCTGCTGCTGCTGTCACTTTCTCTATAATACCAGCAGCAAGCAGCAGTCGTCGCGTACTATAAACGGAAGGTGGTCGTACTTTCATTTTGCGCTTCTTCAAGGATGCGTGGTGGGGGGGGGGGGAGGGGTCGACTCGTCATCAGGCAGTTACCTGCTGGGACCTGCTTGCTACGAGAAACTCTTGTGACAGCCCTACGATACCTGTGGTATTTATCGTATCGTATCGGACGGTCAAAAAGTCTGATTCCGATGCGATAACCGATAGGCGGGAAATAAATGCATGCTATAATACTCGTCTCCTGTGCTGCAAGATGTATAGAGTAAATAAAGCTCTCTATACGATGGCGACTATCGGGTACGTACGTATATATAAAAGGTACAGCACCAAAATACGGAAAAACTGGACTGCTGTACAGCTGCTGTGGTCATGGTACTGCCGAGGAGCATGCATTTTTTATTGCTTTCTATCTGACCCCTCTGTAATAAGTACCTAGTAAAAACGTACTGAAGTACTGGTTGCGATACAAAGGTAGATATGTCACTGGGACCGGCGTGCAAACCTGCACGCGGTAGTATAGTTATTGTAAAGTTGATATCGAGGGTGTAGTGATTGTTGTGATCGAAGGTATCATATAGTTTTTGGTTTCGAGGAGCTTTAATTTATCATACTACTTCGGGGGACCATAGTTATTAGGACCTACTGTAGACACCCTAACCTATATATATATATATATCCCTATTTTTGCTAATAATATTTAATCCTATTTACTATGGTCCCCGGTAATAATTCAAGATGTCAATTAGCTTCCATCTTCGAGGCACGCGATGTGTCTAAACAAGAAGACTGGTGGTGCTACGGTTTTTATTTCCTAATCAAGACTGGTGTTGTTCACTCCGTCCCGGGGCTGTGTACTTACATAACAATGTTTTTCTCCAATGGTGTTTTTTTGGAGTATCCCACACGTACGGGTGCTAATCGCGAAAACAAAACACACAAAAACATATTAAGATCGCAAAGAAATAGGGTAGTAACTCTCGGCCTAGAACCGTGACCCCCCCTGCCGTGGCAGGACTGGGCAATGAATGGTTGGAGTTGCCCGGATAACTGCTTTCGGATGCTGTCCATAAACATATTTTACAGGAGAGTTGTCTGGACATTTACTTTAGGGTGGTGTTTTTTTATTTGGAGCTTATCAGGATACAACTGCTTTTGGATACTGCCGATGGACCAGAACTGTGTCCGAACACTTCATTTCGGAAGCGGTCTATTTAATGTATTTCTCCGAACCGTAGGGGCTAGGCGCTGAAATGTTTGGTTTGGACGGTGGAAGTACGTGAAATTTGGCCGATAAAGCTACTAATCATTCGATTTCTTGAATACCAAATATTAAATATACTTGTACACTACTACTATTTTTTGCCTCTACTTTAATCGTAGGATCGATACGCGTACTGTATAAAGACGTTCATGCAACTTGCAAGCCTGTTGCAGTTTGCTTTAATTTTAGTCTATAGGGTGTCCATAATTACATCATACTGGTACCAGGTATGGGGATTGTCCAGCAATCAATGTTGTGGGTGTCTAGATAAAAAATGACGTCTCCAATGACACACACACTCGTGGCCAGCCTCTGGTACATGTTGTCTGGACAATTCCGATGAACAGGCCTGCCACATAAACCAGTCATCCGATCAATTCCAAAACGTGCTGCACAGCATCCGAGCTCGATTGCTTGGACGACTCCAGATTATAGACAGCACCCTAAGTCAATGATGTGGACGATTTCAATAACTAGACAGTCTCCAAACACACGTTCAAAAGGATGTTTTCCCAGTAAGAGAAATATCCCATAATCACCTGGTCAGCCAATTCAAATAAACACCCAGCCGATGCCGCCGAGTGCAGTTGTAGCCACACAATGATCTATTCGCATAGAATGCATCCAAGGTGTGATTGGATTGACTTTCGGCAGGTTCTAAGTTGAAACACCCCGTTAGTTACGTCGCCGTGTTAGGGCCCACCCCTGGCGCGGCTCTTCGCTCATTTTTACTAGCTATGTGTAGTACGGGTATACTGTAGTGAGGCGTGTCGATAGTGTATGTTTTCGTACCCAGTACGTTTTTCATTGGTTGCGTACTCGTAATGGGCGCGTTTATGATTGCATTTGCCCGATATTTTGGTATTCTTAGCTCACGTGTATCCACGTAGGAAGATGGAAGACCACTGGAGTTCTGGATGTCGTGGAGAACTAGTACGGTTTATTATGAATGCCATCGATAGCCAGATCCACCGACTATATTTATAGTGATCCTGCTAAGATGGTGGGGAAGCGGTGTTCCTCTTCGCTCTCTTGTCTCGGTCTTCGGGACAAAGTTTGCGGAACTAAAATAGAAAAATACAACGTGAGCATAAAACCCATGGGCGATGGTCTACACCACTTAGCAGTGATTCAGTATTCTGGCACAAGCTTTCACCGAGATACACGTGGCGACTGTTTGGCGCAGTGCCACGCGGAGGGGTCTATGTATGAACATGAGCACAGCTGTCCAAAGCTCCTTGCCGCAATTGCCGGCCCAAGGAAATAGTGGCCCGGCGGAGGACCCCCCACAGATACGCGTGAAACGTGGGACTGAAAGAAGCACGCGGGTCCAGTGCCTCTTGATACCACCATACCTACAACCGACACAAAGGTTCAGCGGGCGTTAAACATATCATTTACCGAATATCGATTCGTGCACCCTCATTATCCGTTCTACCAAAAATCGAATACGGGATACCGGAGGCATCGTGAGTCTTTGGAGGCTACCCTGTAAAACTCATCACGCCAAACTCGACCACTCGTCGTGGGAGTAGCGATCCCGCTCTGCTCTATGACCTGAGGGGCTGTGGCTTGTTGGAACAATGTTAACCACGAACCAGAGCTGCCAAGTGGTTGAGGTATTCTGTACACTCCTCTTAACCCCTTTCGGACAGTACTCTCGTTTTGTCGACACCGTACTTGAAAATAACATGAAATACACTTATATGATGTGTGCCTGCACCCCTCATACCCTGCCGGGTTGCTGTTCGGCAACGCTGCCGCCAAGGAGGTAGGTCCATGTAGACGAATTATGCGTTCCCTACTCATTTGAGTTTCAGTCTAGCGGAGTCTGATATATGTTTGTGAGGACGACGGACAGCATCCCACGGCATACCAACTAGCTGGTCGCCTTCATACGGCAACACTACTACTGATTTAGCAATTCTGCAGCAGTAGTTTATCTGCTCGGTATTCGGCACGTGTCACGCATGACCATACTATCGTAAGGAGAAGAATCGTCCTACCACCGTTGACAACAGTACCTAGAGTACGTAAATTGCAACAAGAAAGGGTTGGTCCCTTAAATAATGTCGACAAATATATATATATATATATATATGTATATGCGGACCGCGTACGGTTATCGCAGAAAGTGCAACCGCCATGATACCGTTGAGTATACGCCGTGCTTATTATCTTCTGGGGTCGCCGTGTTTGGCCCGAATATGTCATGTTCGGCATCCAAGTGCAGATTCCATATGTGTTGAAGATCACAACCGGGCTTGCATTACGTCAACCCAACCGACTGGTTTCGCCTACTGCGACACCGTCAGTCACCCACATGCACGCCAACACTAACACGCTCACAGCGACCAGACACCACAACCTAATGAGCACCCGCCAAAAGCTACACTAGATCTACAACGACATCGTTCAACCTCGCACGTGCTTCGGGCTCGGAGCTTGACACCAACACGGCAAACAACGTCAATACATGCGAAGATGGCAAAGTAACTGGGCGGGCAATTCACCCTACCACCTCGATATCCCCGCTTGAACCGTACACCCAAATACAATGGCGTAGGAAGCGATAATTGGTGCAAGATAACTATGTAGCACGCGATACTTCGTTGCTGCCGTGCAGTTCACCCCGAACGCAGATCATGTACCAGGTACATTGTGGTACCAGAAGCTGAACGCGCAGGTTTTTATTTGGATAATCTCTTTGATCTAGAAGGTAATTACGCCTTTAACCTTCTTTGCGAACGAGGTTAGACGATAAACCTTGTAGCGGTTTGTCACACGGTTCAATCGGTAGGCCAAGTGGTTGAAATAGGCAGCCACCGTTCTCGGGGTTTGGCTGGCAGTAGACATCAGACCGTGAAGTATGGAATACTGAGAATTTGCTATCAAACTGCGGTCTCGGATACACACTGCAGGAAGACCAACGCGGCGCGCTCGTGGGCGCCTACAACAGCTGACGCAGCGACATAGTTTGTGCCAACAAAGATCTGTAGACGCCGGCTTGTTCACAATCGAGTGTATAAACTCACCGCCTTATATGTATACCGTGGTATACTTGGCAGGCTTTGTTTAACAAGAAACGTACACATACCATGCGGCAAGCCCGTGCACCCCGCTAAGAAGAGGCGGGCTTTAGGCTACGGAAACAAAGCTCGTGGCAGGGGGTTGTGCTTTGTTCAAGCTCGAGCGTGTATCATAACCAACAAGTGGGGAAACTATGACACCCTTTCAAATCTGAAAACCAACGAAAACGAAAATACACAGGCCCATAGTAATCAATGAACTGAAATCTGAAGTCAATGCATACTTCGCTTGGGTCTACGGCGAGTCGGTAGCGGCGTATCGTGGAGTTGAGCCCAAACATAGACACGACAACCAAACATTCCGGCAGGCACGTCAACAGGAGATAAGTAAACGAAGGACCTATGTTGCATCGCATCCATAGGGAAACCGCCACGGCCACAAACCATAGCAGGCACACATAGAAGTAGGGGGAACTGGAGACACCAAACACAAAATAGGACAGCAACATCTAGCAGTACTTCGCCAGTTACTGTTTACCCGCCCTCCAGGCATACAACACGGAAACGATTACAAGAACGAGATGTAATCGGCATTTGCGACAGCCACAATGGCTGCGGCTACCTAAGACTTCACCACACCCATCCCTGAGGATGGCAACGGCCTCGGTCACGGTAGATATTGTCGACCGTCGCTTGGTCTGATTTCATCTCGACAAAATGCCTCCTCTCCGTTTGTGGCCAGTATTTATCATTCACCGGCCTTCCTCGTCTGCTGTCCGTAACCCTTCGAGCTGGAAGCTGAATATAAAACTCTTAGTATTCGTAACTTTGACACCTAATCCCTAGATTTTCCTATCCTCCGGTGTGGCCTTTTTTCTCTTCCAGCTCAACACCAGCCTCGCGTCTACACAGGAGCATCTCGCATGCGTTCGACAGGCCCCAAACCAAACGCCCTCCACATATATGTGTGATCGCGTCACAATGCTTTCAGCGAATCTTGACTGTCATCCATTTGTATAGTGTGGGCAGGGCGTTCACACGTTCCCTGGCGTTAATAGCTGCGCAAAACAGCGGCCCTCTTCTATACGACCTGTTTCACGCCGTCGTCGATGTACGTTTGATTCGAGGACCGTCCGGTGTGGTGAACAGCGGCTTACGGAACGCAGGTACGCCCATTATTCTCCTCACGATAGAAGATGCCGGGGCATATCTGGTAGGTTGTCAGCAAAATAGGATGAAGGGTAGGAAATTGTTCGCGAAAAGTTGTGAGTTGAAGGCGAGCTCTTATGGGCAACGGAAAACACGGCTTGTAGGTTTATGGAGGGACAATATGTATGGAAGCATAATATTTGCCTGGCCATGACAAGAGAGTGTGAAAGGACCGACAAAAATGATTTTGTTTTTTTAAAGTCAGCATTTGCTGTATGTGCAGTTCAGGGGGGAAAACTAAGGATTTGCCGCAAAACAACCCCCAGGAATTTTCCAACTCCATTGTTGAATAACATTGTGATCTCTCGCGCTCTTACCTCCGGTAAATATCTGGGTTGGCCGACTGGATGTTTTTGAACGCTTGCTTGTATCCATGTCTAGACAGACGTGAAACACGTGACCCGCAAACAGGTTTTTACACGGCCTTCCGTACTTCCTACTGCAGCGGGTAGGCTTTGAAAACTATAACCGCCATCAGCAGCACCCACCTCTCCCCGGAGGTTCTGGAAAATAACCTCGCCGCCGTTCTGGGGGAACGAGATGGTAGCGTCGACCGCGTTGTAAATGGCGCCGCCCAGAAAGCCCCAGTTGTCGTCGAACGTGTTGACACCACCGAACCTGAAGGGGAGTGAGCACGTCCAGAATTGTAAAACGGTTGAACTACAACGCCATCGGTGGATCGAGAGCTAGGCAACTTGTACTCATCTGGGTACGACAACAAGTTTTCCGGGGATGCACCGGCGCTACAGCGCATCAACTAGCCCCCGCGAGCAATGATACAGTAGCCGCTGCATCTAATGATCATGAAGCTCCTTGTGCGGAGTGCCCCATGCCTCGCCCAACAGCAGACTTTGACAAACCGTGTGAGCTGAACTCGATGCACAACCGACAGGTGCTACAATGGAGGGGGCCCTTTTCGGCCGAACCGTTCCTGGCTCGCCGTGGGGCTCCGCAACATGGTAACTCCGCCATATCGTTGGAACGCCGTCTATGATTTGCTTCTATGTTTCGTTCTAAACTGTCGTTCTCCGTTAGTTGCACCTTCCTTTGTTTCTAAAGGTCCAGGTTCGAACGAAGCATGGGGCTCTCCGTATATTTACGAGCTCCAGAAAAGATCTGGTGTGCGCCCCTATCTTCGCACGCCTCCTGCCTGTTTTATACTACCGCGTTTAGGCCACTCCGGCGGGTGGCTCATTACCTCCCTCCCTCCCTCCCTCCCTCCCTCCTGGTGTTTGTTTGTTTTTGTTTTTGTTTTTGTTTTTGTTTCTAGTCCAGCATAGTTTGCTTTTTCCAAGGTGTCTCATGTACATCATATCGCGAAGTAACAAGGCATACTAGATTTTAATATCTACATATATAAATTATAACTTCGAGCAGCTCTGACGGGCTGAAACAAAACAAAGGACGTGAAGGTTGTCACCCCATACCGTGTAGCTTCAGTCAATCCTATCGGCTATTAACAGCTTTCTGCCTATTACCTGTTGAGGAAACAATATTACAAGCAGACATCGGATTCCGAGATATAAAAATCGCCCCTCGGTCGAGGGGCTCCGACCGTGATAACAGTTGTGGGCTCACACCTGAACCCCCCACCGCAGCACGCGTCGAACGGGTCATGGTGTGTGACTCAACGTTATTAGCAGCTGAGACTGTCGTCGCCCGTGCACTCGGTTCGTGTTTAGCGTAGGAAATAGTCGACCAGACGTTATCTACACGACTATTCCTCACGATAGAGAAGCCGTATCGTCATTGCAGATCCCACCGCCCAACCCGCCATCGCCAGATCCGTCAGCAAAGTTGCTCTGGAAAAGGCTCCCACCCATCACGTTAAGGGATCCGAAGTTGGCGATTGCCTCCCCCCCAGGGACTGCGTAGCGGGTCAGGTGAGGTTGGAGGGATTCGTTCAACGTAGCGGCAAGCCCGAAAACGTGAGGCATACCCCCCCCCCCCCCCAACAACCGGGGGTGGTTTGGGCGTTTGGTGCCAAACGGTTGGCCTCCAATTTGAAACACATTTGTTAAAAAAAGTACCATCTCAAACGAATTATGTGGATCTAAAATATACCGTTCAAATACGCCTGTTGAAAGTGGTCGACTCGATCTGAGGAGCAAGCCCTTCGTCGCACCAAAATCACGACATCTCAGCAACCACGGCGAATCAAACGAAACCAGTTACAGATATGGAAAGCCAGATATCACATCCATTTTATGGGATCATAGTTATCCCTGTTTATCTTTGAGACAAGGCCGAAAATAAACAAACAATTAATTTCCTGATTTTTTCTGTATTCACTTGAAAAATGGCTGCCAGGACAAATATGGTGAATACTCGAGGCACAAAGATCTGATTCTCGAATTTTAAAAAAGCAAATGACCGACAAGATATGTGGTACATAAACTCATTATTTGGAGTCTCGAGCAAATTCGGTACCGTACGTCTTCGGTCAAAAATGTTGTTTTGGCGCCTTCGACATGCATCTATTGCGGGTTCGAGCCTCGCCGTCGCCTTTTTTTTTTCCCCCAGTATTTTTTTACTTGAATTATATAGGCGTTTTCTTTTTCGGATAAAAATAAACAATAAAAACACATGGATCTTATTGGGACAGTGGCGGTCATCACAAATTTGAAAACAAAATCAAAATCGAATATGGCAGTCAATAGTTATGACCGATTAAAGGTATTCAGCCTCACAACTTCCGGCACGATATGCAAACATTACCCTAACACTAATATGAAGTAGAACAAGCCTTTCAGTTTAAAACGGGTGGAATCTACAACAACCATACGTGACAGCAGGTACCTAACAAAATTATGTTTCGCAAGTCGTGTGATCGCACAATAATACTTGTTGGTTTCGAACGGGCTGCCCCTAATCGTATACTCTCGTGGGTACGACGGGGTAATTCGAACCCACTGTCCAAGGCACAGTCCCGGTGACTCCTGATCACCCACCAAAATGTGAGGAGCGTTCTACGTTTTATTTCAAACATTCTGCTTGATTTGCGGTACATAGCTTCTCTGTGTCGTAGATTGTGGCCGCCTGGTGGCCCTGGGCAGAAACCACAATCCTCGGTACCGGTACTACTTATACACCGTTCTAGGTGTAAATATGAGCACCGTTTTGGCATTACTATACATTCCACGTGTTTTGTAGATTTCCGTCCGGACTGGTGGTAAGGTTTATCGAACACGTGTGAGTATCATCCTCCCAGCAGCATCCTAGTCGTCGTCGTCGTCGTCGCCACCGACCCTAGCGACATACGTGGCATGTGTCGCACCGTTTCCCTTGTCCCCGAGCTACTCCGGTTATGATCGGTCTCGTGCCATGCCGTTGTCTCCGTCTCTGTTAGCCCTGTGAATCTCCACTCCAGAGGCGACAAGTTCGGCCCGTCTACTCGAATGTTTTATTGCTGTTTGTTGTCATCTTAGGTACTCTTCTCGAGCTCCTCTTGATTATCGAGTCAGCAACTGTGTGGTCAAGCCGTCGCCACAGGTGTCTTCCTTTCACCCCCGCGAAAGATACCTAGGTAAGTTTATTTTACTGAGTTTAAGGTTCATCGTTCCTAGGCTGCTTGTCTGTGTTCGCTAGCTTACGCGCTCGCGCTTCCAGCGACCGACGAAGACAATTCCACGGGGGTTCGAACAAATATAATCCCATGAATGTCGGTAGACAATCTAGCCATATATATTGAAAACTCGGCAATCAACAAAATACATGATACCTACCCCCCCATATATCCAATGCCTGCGAATTAAGGTATAACAAGGTTTGGCACGTTTCTTGCGCGTCTGACGACATCATCAACCCTATTGGAGGCACCTTGGGCCGTGAGTGTCGAAATATTTGGGTTCAAAATCAGCAGCGGGAATCGGCATTACTGCTTGTTTGATTGGCGGAATAAGTAAAAAAGGCAGCCAACCTGTATGTGCTGCTTCTATATCAAATATTACATCAGCGAGACAAACGACTCCTGCTTGCCAAAACATGGGCACATGGCGCCGACCGCTCTCTCCCCCTCCTCCTTCGGTCCTAGGACGCGAATTCATACTAGGAAAATCAAAGTCTGTCGAATATACGCAAGAAATGGTACATCGTCGTCGTTCGACAGATCGAAGAATGTTCTGCGCATGCGAGGCGTACCTGATTCACCTTGGCGTATTTCCGCGCGTCGCGTAACGCCGCCAGAGTATTGTGAATTGCGATATATGATTTTCTCACATATATTTACGATTCTATTTTCCCACCTTGGATGGCCACGTACACGTCGAGGCCGATAACCCCCGACGGTACGTTACATCGAGGTGTTGATGCCATACACATCCCGGACAGCCCATATGTCGTGTATAGCTAACGCGTTCAAAACATATATATATGCAGATGAGCTACCGCCTACAGCTCAAGCCGGGGGAAGTATGTGTAGCTCATGTAGCATCTATAGCCCCCCCTGGGAAAATATTTGCGGATGAGCTATTCTCTACAGCCCGAGCTTTGAAAGCAGGTTCAGATGAGCAATCGACTAACTGCTATTATACACCAAGTCGGGAAAACCAAGAGCAGCTGATGTAGCTCCTGTAGCTCATCTTGGGGCAATATTGAAAATATGAGCTATCCTCTATGGCTAATGCGTTGAACCCATGACATGTGCAGATTGCTATCGCCTATAATAGCACAAGCCAGAAAAAACATGTTCATACGAGCTACTCATATCACCTATAGCTCACCCCGGGAACTATACGGAAAACTCGTGTGTCTGTAGCATCATTGATGGCAGCCGTCTAAAGTTAACCGCGGGCGCCGTGCAGCTATGAGTTCGGCGGCGTTGCTACTGTGTATTTTGACTGCGGTGCGATGGTTTATTTTCAATTAGGCCGCGGTTTACCTTTTTGGCAAAACCACCTGTTCATTGCGGTGTGCGTACAAGCTCCCGGGTACCTGGTATGTCTTCTGCCTATTTGCTGCGTAATGTATACTGGCCGTCGTGGTTTTGCGTCGATGATTGAGATAGCTGTAAGTGACCTTGATTTACACGAACCCGGTGTGTATGCAAGAAGAGGGGGGGCTTGTTATGATGTGTTGGGCTTGCCTTGCCGCAAGCCGCCTCGAATTGGCCGTAGTCTCCACGATATTGTGCTTTTATGGTATGTGTCAAACACGAAGTGGTTTCGTTTTTTTTTCGCTTGTATTCCGTTGAACGCACATAGCTTACCGAATACATGTCACATGAGGCTGTTTATATTTCCTGGCCTCGTTTACCCCTCTCCTAGAGTAATTACGTCGGGTTTTTCGTTTTGGCATAAACTCTTCTTGGGCTGTGAGGTGCATACTCGTACAGGCTTGCGCCATTTATTCCGTTCGTCTGTCTGCCTGATGTGTACTGTACGCGCAGCTTTTGCTTGATCTGGATTGAAAAAATCTTGAAGGGTACTTGATTTTCTCACTACAGTGGGTGGCAAAGCGAGAGGCTCGCAGATCCAAGCCAAAAAGGCGGCGAGATTCGACGAACTCAATTGTTTTGTTGGCGACGGTGTGTTCTAGTGGGTAGTGCAATATATCAAACAATATCACGACGCCAGCCGGCGCGCTCCCCTACCTGCTGCTTCCGTTGGAGAAACTATTTTCGTTGCTGAATATTGTTTTCTAGCAACAACGCCACGAGCTACCACACACGAGAACAGTGATTAGACAATTCCTGCCTTCCCAAGAGGGATACTGTCGGCGTTACGCTCCGCTTTCATAGAACAAAGAGGGCGGTGCTCAATTTTGAGGCTTGTGGTCTCTGTTATGGCGTGTGGGCAAGGCACCTGTGGCCCGAGTTCGCTTCGAAATAGGCCTGTGTTTTGTCGCTGTTGTTGTGTTTTTCTCATTTTCTAGTTCTGCCATAGCACCAGCCCCGAGCCATACAGCTATGGTCCACTAACAGGGTGGGGGGACTCTCGTACGTCCCATGGAGTACAATTACAGACTTCCGCGGCAACCCTGGTAACACCTTGATGGCAGGTTATTCAATTCAAGAAACACAAAACCGTCATAATATTGCCAAACATTACGCCACAATTACAATCTGAAACCTCTGCCAAACAGAGCAGGGATAGGGAGACAAACCTCCTACACGTGTCGTTAAAAACACTGATCTCCTCGAAACACGAAGGAGCGCTTGTTTCAGAAGATCTCGGGGACCACCCGGGTCGTGATTTCGCGGCGCATGCCCCGATAAAAGCTCGCTCTACAAGACCGCCAGCCCGCCAGGGGGAGACGAGAAGAGGGGGAACGGCTACCGCCCATGGCGTGGGGGTGGCATGTAGAGGTGGAATGGATGCCCGGAAAATCGGTGGGAACGCTGCGCAATCCAATGGTGATGCGTACCGTTTTCATGGGTTATATAAGTACGTAGATGCGCACAGCATTCAAGCGACAGCAAGCGAGGAATGATAACGTATTGGGAGAGAGTGATGGTAGTCGGTGTATTTCCTCAGAGGTTGGGTGTAGAAAAACCTATGCACTGCTGTACATTGTCGGAAGGCAAATCATGTTTTACGGCTTCATTAGAATACCTCCTGGAAAGCCATAGGCATGAAACCATCTACCCTAAATGACTATTTCCAAAAGGGTTTAGCCTTGGAGTTCGCTGGTGCTACAGCTACCTCTCCCAGAAAACCTTTCGAACACACGAAATAACTTCGACACTCGTGATATTAGTCAGATATATGTCTAAACCAAACGTATCCCTTGCGGAACATTCAACCCTAAACCCACGCTAAGTAAACCTAGGGGGCAGCTCTTTCGGCTCTAACACAAAGACAGGGCGTTGGGATAACGGGGTGGAACCGCAACGCTCCCACAACCCTTTCCCGTACTGCGAGCATTGCCGCTCCTCAGTTAGGAAGTATACGTGTCCTGAACAAAGCCAACCTCCAGAGGACCCCCGACGCGATCTGCCAGTTTGACGTGGGAACGGAACATAACGTTGTGATAAAAAAGGGGTTTGCTTAGTTTCAAATACGTTGCATTCAATGCGTGATAGTATTTCGGAAAGTATTAGGAATACATCGCAAATGTCCTCATCCGCTTTCTTCGTTGTGTGTTTGGGGCGGTGCATATTGATATTCACTATCGCATTATGGTATCGAATATGCGCGTCAAGAAGGTTTTCGAATCGAACAAAGAAGGACTTGTACAAAGGAGCGAGCGAGAGGCTGTCAATCTAATTTTCGAGTCGTCGCGCGCGCCGTATTTTTAAATAACCCTTTCAAGTGCTGCATTCGTGGGCTTATCACGGCGGTTTGAGCCTGTAGTCCATGGTCCAATGCTCCGACACGTTTCCCCAATACAATTGCTACGCCTTTGCCGACCGGGAAGGTCAAGAGTGTGGGGATCCAATAACGAAAATACAAAAGGGGTACGATTGCAGTTCCTGTAACTTGTACTAGTCGTGGCATGATTATCAGAACAGTATTTGATTTTTCAGCTAAACAAAAATGCTGACACCGATTGTATGGGTCCACAGACTAAGACCATGGCTCCATGCTGACGGTTTTAGGTCCAATTTTCCGATTCTCGGAACAGCTCGGTGTGCGTCGACCGACGTTTTCAATAACCGTCGGTTGAGCTGGGGACTATAATAGTGCGAGTGCGACTCAGCAAGTCGTATGGTGCGCTTTGTACTGTAACGTACGGTATTTGCGGAAGTATCTGGAATACAAATCGCACTTGGCAGTGTCTCTAGACATGTATACTAACCAGCTATTTTATATATTGGAGCATCTCCGATGGATACGGTATTTATTCCCCGATGTTACCACCTCAATAAATGGTTGGAAATGCCACATTCGCCGCACTCGTTGATGACAACTCACAGTCTTCCTGCTTGCCACGGATGGATTCCATGCCGGACATTTTGGGAATACCGTTGGCGCCCTTTGTGGGCACAAACGTCTCGCCGAGGATACCCCTGGCAGCGCGGCTAAAATTGTTTTGATCAATGCCCATGTTCATCTGCCAAGTAACGTGGTCCGGGAGGTCGAACTGGTCGGTGGGATCGCGCATTGGTACTTGGTGCAGCCTTCCGTGGGTCAGACGAATGGTGGCCTTAGAAGTCTCTATGTGGAACGTCGCGTGCTCGGATTGGTGGGCAAATAGACCGCCAGCTGTCCCCTCGGCTTGTAGAACGTACTCCAGGCACTCCTCCCTGTTAGTCGCCGTAGGGTCCTGACAGTGGCCAAACCCGTTTCACACAATCAAAACAGTAAACATCTTAGGTATATAATATTTGTGAGGTTGCACAGCGTGTAAAATCGTATTATTAACCAAGGAACTAAACGCCTCAAACATCTTGGAAGATATCCATATTTTCGGGTATCTTAAAAAACTGCAACGTCGCGATCGCTCGTATTAAAATATTAACAGTAAGCATGGATAACGTACCAAATCGCTCGTGGACATGTTGGACATTGGATGTGTCGCCGCAATGTCTAGGACTACTGCAGGACGGTTGTCTCCAACTACGACCTCGTCCCCCCATACAGACGTGGGATAACCCGAATTATTATTAACTTACCCCAAGGATCCACTCTCCCATGCTCCGCTGCTTGTTTTGCAGACCGCGACCGTGAAGTGTGCTTTCCAACTTCTTGCGCTCCCAGTATGTTTCAAACCCGAAGGAGCGGCAAGGGCCGGGAAGGTTCACAGCCGACACGGTCACGTCTTCGCCCAAACTGAC
>JAYJME010002137.1:0-14363 GCA_036873775.1 Costaria costata
TGGGCACTGTCGCGGAATGCCCCGAAAACGTCAAATAATGTGAATCCGTGACATTTGAAGTCCTGACATTGTCGACAGACCATTCAAGGCTAACCCCTCGCCACCGTTACAGGCGGCGAGGCCTGTTGAAAGACAATAGTTCTTGATAAATGTAGCCTAGATTCCTGCCCACAGCAAATGCCAGGCATTTCACATACGAACAAGGCCAAGCTGTGCTGTGATTATGAGCAAAAACGTCGTACTCGCAGCACGTAGGCCGTGCACTTTCGAAGAAACACAAGTGGAAGATAACGAAATTCGGAAGCATTCAAAACACAGCACCACAAATACAGCGGCGCCCGCGGCCAACTCGAGACCGGTCTTAACGCAACGAACGCCACGCGTTAGCCCAAGCCCACCTCCTCATGGATACCGCAACATTTGTGGGTATCGGTGACGGATATCAGCTGTCGCAATCAAAAACAATATACTTAGCCAAATATCGAACATAACACTATAGGCTGGAGACAGAATGATGTTTACACAAAACAATAAAAACGCATGTTTCCATTCAGCTGCAGGCTGGTATTGTACGTTTTTTTGACTGACCCCTCAATTAGGGGGGAAACAGCTACTGTCATTAGAACCTCATGAAAGTAATCGGTTTTGTCTAGCTGTTCATCGGGTAAAGCGTGAACGGTTTCTCCAGGTCAGTGTTTGGGATGAGGTAAAAAGCTCCTGAAGCGAACAGCTTTGACGTGCACCCCTACTGCAGCATGCGTCCACTGGTTGACGACACCCTCGTCCAATCAAAGTGCAATGGTGAAGTCTGCTTTTGATGCGAATGCTCTCATCAAAACCAGTGAAACTCGATCCTGTCTTCTCTGTGTGGTCGGTGTGAGAGGGCGCTGTCGTTGACATCAGGGGTAATACACCAATTTTCCAGAGGATCGATATGTATATATACAAACACAACACAGGTGTTGCTCTGGGCGAGGTATATAAGTCATACGTAATTAACAATAGGCTTGCGGGACGACAAACCACTCGCCTGACCGGTACACGGACTAATGACATTCACAGAGAAAAAGATCCAGAAACTTGTGCCAGCGGCTCGTCAGGTTGCCAAGGAAGGATATACCTTCATAATTAAGTCGTCTGCATGGTATCAGTAGAGTATTCATCGATCCGCGCACGAAGACGGGAGAGGGTGGCGGGGGGGTTCACCGTGCCTCAACTCCAGCAAACGAAGCAGCCCCGTTCCAGCGTCCGTATAAAATGTATTCAACTACCACCCTTCAATGTGCGTTAAGTCCGTTCCTATTCACGGTAACGCGGCCCTCATAGTGTCACAATCCCAGCTTACCACCACCGGCGTGACCGTGTTGACGTTTTTCAGTGCGATAGTTCGTGCACGTCTACCCGTTCCTCTTGACTTGGAAACAATTGGGTAATGTTCAGGTGCACCACAACCAAGCTTCTTCGACCTCCCATGCCAAACGTGACATCGGCAAACGTGTAAGGCGTTTGTCGTAGAATTTAAACCAGGTATGCCCGTTCCAACAACCGGAAAGTCAGCCTTCCGAAACACTTGTTCTTTCTGGAATCCGGTCCAAAACCCGGATACCTGAGGGAATTGTGTCGCCGGGAGTAGAACTTCTACGTGTCCTCGAACCGAGAGGCGGAGGCAGAGCCGCCGCGTGCACCGTGTGCGCTGGGTCCTCGCGACTATAACAGGAATTTACATTTCCATATTTGGTCCACATCTGGTCCATAGGGCCCTTGGCTTAATGTCTGGTCGTCTACACAACCCACGGGTACCATAGTGTCGCTTGTAGTTCAGCACTGCTCGTTTTTGTTTTAATTGCCAATCTGACCACATCTCTATCACTGCCCATGCTTCAGTACGCAAAACACTGATATAGCCCCGCTTACCTGAAGCTCATTGCCCAAATATAATTCGTTGGCCTTAGCCTTCGAGTTGCATGCCTGCATTACGTGTCACCTTAGCCTCGAACAGGCGGGGGCAGGGGAACCAATCTGAATTCAGCTCCGACGTACCAGGTATCCACGTTCCGGCACCGCTACATACCAAAACCAATTACCAGCCCTCCTGTATGTCGTCACTGAGTTTTCTTTTTCGGTCATGTGGTCAGCCGCCCACACAGGATGCTTAGCGTTGCAACTCATAGTCCACCTCGCACCAATCCGTCGTGTTCTGTTGCATTTTCATGGTTAAGGGCGAGTCCACCGCTTAAAAACATATTTAGCAACGTATTGAAATAGGAGGCGGAGTAGAACTTCCTGTGCGCCGGCTCCTATATAAACGTGGTTACAGCACGTCTACAGTTAACATATATATCAACGAACGCAATATCACGTACCAGGTACTGCCCTTTCGACAGTCGTGAAACTGTAGCCCATAGCGCCTTCGCTGGATGTCCGCTCATATCCGCATGTCACGACCGCTTCGGGGTGGTGTTGGATTCGATCCCGCGTGCTATTAACGTCTATAATCCTGGTAATACCAGCTTGATCCGTGTACTGTAACAAAGCTCCTCTTTTCCCGCTTCCCAAAAGCTCACCGTCGAAATATAACCAAATTAATTGTTTGGTAGTTTCATCATTCCCCCCCGCACAGTTACTCCGACATACCGGTCCAACGTCACTACTCACATAAACCAAACCCAGTTCGTAGATAGCCCCGTTCAAGGGACCATAGTGTGCTCGGGGCTGGAGATCTCTTTTATACCAGTAGTGTTGGCACCTGTTGCTTTCAATACAATAGCTGGCAAAAACGGGGCACAGGAAAATTCCATCCCTGGCATACAGTTTTCCCTGATGTCGGAGTCTCTTCAAGGGGGCTACATACTATATACACAGCCTCTCTTACTGTGCGTCATCCTCAATTTTACGTTGCGCCCAGTAGTATCTGCTAAAAAAACACCTTATAGGATTACTGTGATTGTAGTGGCAACCCCAGCTTTTCACCACCTGTTTAGCCTATTACGTTTCCACTTGCATAGCTCGTGCACGTCCAATATGTAGAACCCTTAGTTTGATACCAGCCGGTTGGAGCAGCCCATGGCAAACTCCGGGTTGCGTTGGTTCCACGACAGCTTGAACCTAAAACCTACAGGTTTCATTTTGTTCACATCCGTTTGATGTGGAACTTATTCCGTACGTTCGAAGCTTGTGCTCCCCCACTTGTATAGCCTACACTCATTATAGAAAACCACGGTTCGTGGTTTTCTTCCTATTTATGCAAAAGCGTTTAACCCGTAACGCCCCTTGCTCGAATAGAGTCGGGCAGCACAGTCCTAGGTGCGGGCAGTCGCTACCCGTTCTACTGTCTGCGCACGCATGAAATGTTTTTACAACTCCGCTCCGACGTGTCCCTCAATCTAATTATGTTTGTATATATGTGCACACTTAATATACCAAGTGAGCCACACACATAGAGATCTGCTGTTAATCGTCGGAACTCAGCTTCGAACCACTTACGTGACCGTGTTCATAGCTTAGTTTGAGGGTCAGTGGATGTCTACATATTTTACCATATTTCTTCCAACGTCTAAAACCGCAGGCGGACCACAACGAGCCGTACTGCGTCTTGTTTGCCCGAAATAGCTAACGTAAGTTATATTTCAGCGAGTACTACCGAGCATGGTTCACACACATTCTTCAGGCGCATTTTCCGCAAAGAAGGGACAAAGTGGGAAGCAAGCACCGAGTGTACTTCATCTCGTTCGCCAACTCTTGGAACGCCAGGCAAAATGATATTTGCCACCCAAACAAAACTTAAAATTCTACTAGATATACCTGCCAGTAATTTCGTTTGTATATAGCTCCTAGACTACACATCGCTTTGTTGGCACACGACGTACGGCGGCTTGGATGGGGGGTTTGCTATATTTCAGGCAAGGCCATGAACCGCCGAACGAGGTCCGTGAACGACCATTTTCTGCAAAATCCTTAGTCGTTGGGCAACGTACCCTGCGTAGTTCATATAACCCGCAATCCCACTGTAGGGATGGTAAAACGTACTTTCAGAGCTATGATACTAACATGAGGGGCCAATATCTCACCTTAAACATTCCTTCGAAACAAATTCTCCGGCAAACCTTGCTAACATTGCTATATACGCTCGCCTAAAAACCAGTATGCTCGTAAAATTCCAATACTAGCCGGTACCGTCGGGCCTCACTTGAGTAACTCAACCGGTCCCAAAATGTAGAGTTAAACATCGGAACTCCAACCGCGGAATGGCTCATGATCTGGTGAGATTCCAATGTAAGCCGCTACCGTCGGTACGCACTTGCCCAACTCACAACCGGTCACAGAATATAGAGTCGAACCGTGGTACCCCAACCGTGGAATGGCTCATGATCTCAAGCTGTGCGTCGGATAGGCGCGTCAAGTGCGCGGACCTCGTTCCTCGTCCGACGCCATTCTTTCACCAACAGGGCCGTTTGAAGCAACACCGTAGCGAGCATGAACAGGTTCGCGGCGATAAGGACACCCGAAAACGTCAGCAGATAGCCGGTCTTGTCGTCGGCGATGTCGATCTTCATGAGAAAGGCTACGTACATGCTGGCCACGATGATACCGTTTCCCCAACGGTAAAGGTTCATGTCGGCGCTCTTCTCGAACGGAGATATAGCCTCGGAACAAAACACGAAGACCACCGCAAACAAGAGGACGATCGACAGCTGCTCCCTGCTGTTGGGGAGGAGGAAAGCCGCAATACAGGTAAGGGAAATCCGACGGCCGCACTCAAACACCTCGTAGTAGTATCGAGACGGCTTGTACGCGCCCCACAAACCATACAACGGTCGCAGGTGGGCCTGTGTTTCTCGGTCAGTCTTAACCAGGTCGTGTCTGTACCGACGTAGCAGCCATGCAAACACAGCGGTTATGCCGACAGTGTAGAGACCTACCATAACCAACGCATATGCCTCGTACCAGCTGTGCCGAGTCGTGGAGCAGCTCAGGCTGTAGTCAGCCCGAAGGTAGGTTTGTCCGTTGTCTAGCTCGTCGCAGTAAAATGTCTGAAATATCTTGTACGACACAGGGGAGTAGACGAACAACGCCAGATAAATTGTCACGGCCTGATGCTTGTGACGCACCTTACGCATTGCGGACTCAGAGCCACTGTTTCGTTTTTTCGCGACCACGTAGCTTCCTGCCAGCGTCACCACCACTAGCGCTGGCGCGATCGTGGCGACAAGAAGGTGGTCGTAAAAATCGTTCTCGACCAGGCACGAGTACGACAAAACGAAGTCCATGTCGAGGTTGATCGGGTTTAGCTTCGATACGAATGTCTTGTAAACCTCGGGGTAGACGTCTCCCGATATGGCACCAAACTGGAGGGAGGAACGACATGGGTGAGAAGAACAACATGATTCATTTTAGTAACGACAATATTGACCTCAACCACAATCATAACCTGGGCACAGGTTCAAGATACCGGGGATTTGGGACCAAACAATGCAAGAGTTGAAACGTCATCCCAGGCACACAATGCACGAAAACGCGCAATACTGAAATTGGGTTCTTCAAATCGAGAAGTTTGAGGAATTATGGTACACAAACATATTTCACGCATGTGCCTGAACCATTGGTAGCCTCGTACGAAACGCTCGCTGTTGGCCCCGCGGACCAGGTCACTCGTACTGAACGGTAACTCGTAAGGGTATACTAATTTCCGGAATGAAACTGTTGTCACCTTATTGTCTACACACAAGACGGATACAAGTAGTCCCGCTGGTTAACTGTGTGGTTACTTATGATCCGTCTGGAACGATCAGTTTATGTTGCGCCTCTATTCCATAACTGTACTACTGTCAGCACACCTAAACCCACCCATTGTTCAAATACGATCTGCTACCTCAAGTATGATTACCGCGAAAGAAAGAGGCATTTGTTCAGTGGCAATACTTCGACACCTGCAGCGAGCAAGGTCCGTGGAACGTCGATACCTAATCTCCTAGTTAAGAACTGCGGCGAAATTCCGGCCGTATCGACAACCTATGTAAAGCACGAATCCAACGAGCAAGTTGACGTCGAGCTTCTACAGTACCGGGGTAGTCCGCACTAACGCTTCGTTTACACCCCCGCACCCGCATACCTGAGAAATAATCTGCCAGACGGTCACGACAATTTTGATGGCCTTCAGCGGAAGAGTGTTCAGGAGGACGTCCGTGCAAGACGTGAACTTCTGCTTACAAAACCTGCCGGGGGCATTCTCTCCCGTGCCGTGTTCTGTCGGATCAGGCCCCACACGCCCCAGATACGAAAACACTAGAATTACCAACATTAGCGCCCCAAAGGCCACGGCTATCGCAAGCCCTGCCGCCAATGACGTGATACCCTCGGAGCATTCCCGACAGCTATATGCAATCCCTGGGGCAAATCCTTCTGCGCAAACCGCGCAATCTGGAAAGGACAGCAAATAAGCGGTGTGTATAGGGGAAGGGCAGTGCTAGAAATTGGTGGAACAGTCGTCCAAGCAAGCATACGTAGCGCAGAGCAGACGTGCGCGGCACGTTCAACTCTGAAATACATCCGACCCAACAGACACTAATACTTGGCTCCAATTAAAATTATGAATAACGAACAGCGAGTGACAAATAGTTCCCTGTTAACTCGAGCAATTCATTCAGGGTCGAATTGTCTATAGGTGTGACTCCCGCACACCGTGAATAAAACAAAGTACAAGGAAATACTCCTCGCCATCTGTTCCGTGTCGAAGGTCATGGGGTGGCCACTGATCGAGTGGCAAGCATTTCTGGAATACCCCAGCTATATGACGGCTGGCACGGTATAGTCCATATAGCCTCTCGTTGTTTCCGAGGCTTCTTACTTAAGGAGGGCTACCCCCCACACAAAAGAACGCTATTTGATTTCCAGAAACACGCCGTTCTTTACGTACAGGCTGGTTCAAGCATACCGACCAACATTTCTCGACGTCCCAATGTCCACGCCGTTTTTGAAAGTTTGACGCTCATTTCTTGCACACGTGTTTAAGGTGCCCCTGCTGAACTTTTAACGGATGGGTTTTGTTTTTTGTTTCTTTTTTCGCCAGACATTTCGTTTTTTTAGTTCGGTCTTAAGGCCATTTCTTATACAGTCTGATTCGCAGTCAGTCGAATCGGGCATTTTCAGCATGTTCGTACGGGTTTTTGCCTCAAACGTCGTGGAAGTCGGCCGGTCTCGGATCAGGATGGGTCCAACTTTTTTCCAAGATCTATCCAGGGATGTTTCCCACTTCTCCGGGGCCTCAGTTGCAAGAGATCACCGTCAGTACTTTTGCGACTCGACTGGGTAAAACACGACTGAAATCCCGAGTCGAGTCGTATTAATCGACAAAATGGGTATTTCAGTCGTTTTTTTTCCCAGTCGAGTCGAACAAGTACTGACGGTAATTTCTTGCACCTGAGGCCCCGGAGAAGTGGGAAACATCCCTGGAGATCTTGGAGAAACGTTGGACCCATCTTGAGCAGGGAAAGGCCGATTTCCACGACTTTCGGGGCAAAAACCCGTACGAATATGCTGAAAATGCCCGATTCGACTGACTGCGAATCGGACTGTATATGAAAGGGCCGAAGGGATTCCAAATTTCCGGCGAAGAAAAAACAAAACAAAAATCCCCACTCGTAAAGCGTTCGGCAGGGGCCCGTTGAACACGTGTGCAAAATTTCAGGGTCCAACTCTCAAAAATGGCGTGGAAAATTGGACGTTTGTGCGGTGAAGGTGCAAAATTACGGCTCAGCCTTGTAATTACTTGGTTTCAGTATAGATTCGATGTTGGGCATTAAGTATGACTTAATCTTGGTCGTACGCAGTCAGTTCTTTAAATATTTGCGTGCAAAATTGTAGAAACATGCCTCGGAGCACCTCAAAGCGGCTCGTCCAGAAAACAAAATTTTTGTTTTTTCTTCTTAAGGGGACGCCTTACTGTTATTTACCACTTTGAAGGCCTGTGATTGGTTTGGACACATTTTCGGCGCTACCGCCAGTCCTAGGTCCTTTAAAAAAAACCTGGCTATGTCACCCTCTTCCACTCTTCATTGCGATCAGTATGATATCAAATATGTGACAATCGAGTAGATATTGCGATCGGCATTCGTGGCTGACAAAGTTTGGGGTTTCTTGCCTGAACAAGCCTGTAAATCTCGCGATTTGAGGCCGTTCCTCAGTCGAAGAGCATCATCAATCAGAAACATGTTTTCGCCGATATTTTCGATAAGGCATGCCCTATCTCACTATGAACCAGGTAGTCACTTGAACGTCACCATGTTTCACACGGTACTGCAATATAATCTTGGAGCACGAAATAGACCGCCCGATGTTACCGATGTCCTCACATGGCCCAGTGTAGCCAGGCGCGCAGTAGTTGTCAGCATCATTGCCACCAAGGCAAGCATCTCCTCTGAAACACTTTAGCATGACATGGCTCGCGTTGGACGTACGGTAGTAGTCTTCCTCGAGGGTAAGGGTGGCAACGGTCGTCCTTCTTGACGGGGCCGTAGCTCCTGCAGGTGGCACCGCACAGACTGGGTACCCGTTAGCTCGAACCCCTCCCTCTCCACTGAGGCCATCGCTCCCGCTTGAACATCGCGCACAGACTTCGTCGAAGCAAAGGCTGCAGTACTGTGTCTGTTATAGGCGAAGCGGTAAGGTTGCCCACGGGTCAGGGGTACGGAGTAAACTGCTACTTCAAAACACCGTAAAAGCATTATGAGGGAGTGAGCGCAAATAGACGGCTTACAATAGACGCTAGCCAATAAACACCGTGTGTATAAGTAGACATTTTTCAACCTGCGTTAACAGAAACATTCAAGACCGGGCATCCGAGCTAACGCATGTAACGCGCTCCAGCCCGCGTATGGAAAATATCTGCAAATTTTCTGCAACAGCAGGTAAATCATGTATATTCAAGTTCTGAAACAGTTCGAATCCAGGCAAATCGACACCTATAGTGCATCACAACGAGCATGCTAACAACTATAAACAAGGCGTTGCGGTGATAAATACGCCCCGGCAATATCCTGAAGACGACCAGTAACGTATGCACGCCGATAGTTCATTACAACGAACATACTAACAACTATAAACAAGGCGTTGCGGTGATAAATACGCATTGACCACATCTTGAATACGACCAGTAACGTATGCACGCCCTGCGCTATCAGTCCTTGCCTCGTTCGTGACGAAATATCCGTACTCTCCTGCCTCACAGATATACGTGTTGCTCAGAAATGAAGCATTCGACATCGTGTCCAGCACACCAATGCTCGTAATTGCGGGCCCTTCGCGGCCCGCCTCATTCCTTACAAAGCCGGTATTGATGACGCGAAGAAACCCCGTGTGGAAGATTGCTCCTCCCGAGATACCTGGCGATTCAGTAAAATAAACGATAATAGAGCGGGATGTCACACGCTCGTCTGAGGCTGTCAAAACAAAACCATACGAATCCGCGCAATGTGCTAATGTTTAACAGAAGTACTTCCATTGTATTTGCCGGCGACCTACACGCAAAGCGGTATTCCCGCGAGTATTGATCAAGCCGCAATAGTGGTCTGCACGCGGCAGAGGTTGTATACCTGGGACAATTTGTACAGTTATGTGTATCAGGGGCATGGCCATCGGTCAGGCTTCAACCCATATCCTCTTGCCTTATCCATGCAGAAGAGGTAAACTCACGTCAATCTCTGTATGCACCCTTTACTAACATCATGTTGGCAGGTAAACGTGACTTACGTGCGACGTTACCGCGGAAGAAAGACGAGGTGAATGCGTCAATCCCCACGGCCGTGTTCAAGTAGAGAGCACCCCCATCTGTAGCTCTGTTGTCTTCGAAGACGCACGCGCTGAACACCCTTTCCTCTTGATTCGAATTCACAATGAACACGGCGCCTCCGATTGATCCTTCGTTCGCCTTGAATATGGCACCGCTGAAGTTGTAACTTTCTGCACTGTCCAGGACCATGGCGCCTCCGACACCGGTTGCCAAATTCTCAAAGAAAGCTATATTCCAGGGAATTACATAGTCAGCATAAGTCTCGGAGTCAAGAGCGCCTGTATCGTGTCGACGGCAGTGAAGGTGAGCACCAGGTTTAGCTTATTTTCCTGCACGTCGACGACCACATAGTTAACTAAACGCGCTCTGTTCGTCCGGGGCACCCAACCAACTGATACGGCCATCATGTTCGGAATAACATCAAATTCACTACGTGGCAGCAGCACCACGTATATCGGCGTCATTGAGTGAGTGGTACCTTGCAGGCCCGCATTCAATGAACGACAGCGCAAGCTTTGAGTCGGTGCCGCACGTCGTTGTGTACTTGCTCGTTCCTTCTGTACAAGACATTCTTGTTCGGTACTCTGTGCAAACACAAATTGGTTTAGCTCTTGACGGTGGCCAGACTGTCCAAAGTCTCGGTGGCTAGTCACGTTCGAGAGAAGCTGGTTGCTTTCTAGTTTTTATGCAGTGGTTATCTCGAGTTTCAAGCACGCAGTGATAACCCGCAACACGCGTCCTCAACTACATATTGCTACAATCTGTAGTGGGCAGTACGCAGCTTTTGGTGTACGCGGAACTTGCCTATTCGATCCGTCTTGAGTCCCCCCGAATCGGCAAAGTTTTCTAGTACTCGTAAGGAGTGGTAGCCACTGTAAAAACAATTGCTTCTCGAGTTTCTTTGCGATAAATAGTGCGTTATGGGTGCCTCACCGGAAGACCTATACGTGTATCGTTCATCAGCTGTCCATTAAAAAAGTACCTGCTCGGCAGGTTTGGTACCTTCCACCCATAACTCGGTCACCGTATGTTCCGCATGCTAGCGTTACACCGACGTATTGGATGGTTGTCAAAATCCCGTACTAACAACCACACCGGCCTTCAAGTCGCCATGTTTAGAGTATTTTTCCGGTACAGGGGAGCGGGGTGTGTGATTTGTGTACAACGAGTAAATTTGGAAAACTAAACAAGGTGAACTTGGATACAACGACCTGTCTACGTTGTGGACAGTAATTAGGGCAGGACCCGGTCCGAACCTTCCGATGATGGCACGATAAATACAGTATATGTATCAGTGTTTCTTGAAGGATATCGGTATCCACTCAACCAACCAAAGTCAGGCAACACACGTCGTGAATACCCAGTCTAATCATAACACAAAGTCAAGCTGCTTCAACGTTTTCCATGTTGCACGTAACGTAATAGCAGATGTACGCACCCTGCGTGGACGTTCGGTTGAGTGCCGCGAACGTCGACCGCGCTAGGTTGGGCTGACGTGATAAACCATGCGTACAGTCGGAAACGTCCAGCTGGATTTGCACAAAGTTCTTTGCTGCAAACCCGGACATAGCGGTGGCTACGACGTCAGTGAGAGGGTGTGTCAGACATAGTATACCCCTCCTAACCAGATCAGGACTGTTGAGAGAGCATTCCCGGTTGGGGGCCTAATTACTTGGGAATAGAGTCGAACCTAGCTACATGGACATTGCAGGGCTAAAAGGGTTTAAACGGGTGACGCGTGCTACCATAGAGGTTGCATTTTTCGGCTTTTTTGTTTCTGATGACGGGGCTCCTTAACCCGAAATCGTCGGGATGTCGTACTTGGTTCGCAATATGATTTGTTGAAATGCCTAGTCCATGGGTTTGTTCATCGGGCTGCCCTTCCAGTTTACTCAAATACAGTTTTCGGGTGTGATGTGGAGCTTCTAAAGTGAAGATCCTCAGAAAACACATGGTGCACCTCTGGATCGGGTATCTCTAAATACCCGGCATGGTTATTTTGTGCCGTAGCGTCTAGTATGCCCGTGCCAAGCCTTTTTATTTCTCATGGTGTTGGCATTTCTCTTAAATCGAGGTCTCTTGCGTCGTAGCCACCACTGTGAAATTGTAACTCTCCACGATACCCCATTTGGTGAAATCAAACTCGAAAGGAGGATACCCATGGCGTGGGGGTTTCGTTTGGTGGGTAGCACGGATTGGTTGACGGCTGTCGAATGAATCGCCTCGCGAGCTTTAAGAGCTATTTTTTTCCGGGTGTAATGAATGCCTACAGGGATAGGTTGCAGCGTGTTTCGAAGAGAGAACCGTCGGGTTAGCCCGCAAACGCGTACCATCGTATGTATCCATCCCCACTTCATTGCCCGACAGGTCGTCGACACGAGTCGCGCTTCCGGTGAAGTCGCCATCCAGAACAAAAATGGCACCTGCGTGAACGAACGAAAACCGGGAGAAAAGCGAATACAGGCGGGCGTTTGCCCCGCAACAATGTACCGCACAGAGTGAGGTGAAGTTTCACGTAGCGGAATAGTTTTCAATTTGAAATGCGATAGACCCAATGCAAACTATTCACCGCCACGGTGGAATATATTTTGGCGGACGGTGAGCAGTAGGTAAACGCTAACAGACTATTGGAGTATGGACTCTGCAGTCCACTATTACTAGTATCTAGTTGATTCGTAGTCACTACCCTGAGTACACTACAGTAGTAAGGATCTTATTCTTAATGCGGATAAATAGCTTCATAGTTGTAGATGCGCATAAATACAGTTTGCCGCAGTAACGGGAAGTTGATCGTAGTACAGGTTAACCATCTTACAACCATACGTACCAGAGAAGGTCTAGAACGTTGCAAGGAACAGGATAGCCTGACGCAGAGTCAAAACTGCCTGTAGCATGGGCATTGTTCCGTGATGATCAAGTGACGGCCACGCCCACTTCTATCACTCCTGTTTCTCTCCTGTTCTTCTGTTTTTCACCTGTTTTCCTCTACTCTCTTCTTCTTTTCTTCATTTCCTCTTTTGGCCACATAAGTGCCTTTTCCAACCTATCTCTTTTCTTCATCACAAGTGATCTTCACAGACACTTTGGGGCCTCCTCTGCCATTTCTCTTTACAGACACAAATCCTCGACACGATCCATCCCATAAGGTTATGAGCCTCGCCGTTTGATCTACACATCGATTGGCACCACGCAACGGCGTCCCGCTGATGTCGTCATGCCTCTTCCAAGAAGTTCGAAGGACGGTCTTCACTTTCTACAGTACGGAGCAATTTTCTTCAAAAATCAAGACCAGCCTCGACATCGATGCAACACATTGACGACAAGTACATCAGGGATATTAAAGATAAGAGACTGCTGTCACGCTCTAGCCGCGAAGCAGCTTAGGAGACTTCTCTCGCGCTGTTTCGCGCGTAGCAGGATAAGGAGTCCGGTTTCACGCTATTGATACGTGCGAAGTCGTTATCAAAACCGTACTTTCTTACTACCACGGGAGAAATAAGTACAAAAATATATTCGTGGTCGTGCAATTTTTCATCATACGACGAGTAGACTATACGCGCTTTAAACGCGGTAAGGTCATTAACAAACCAGCTACTCAGCGTAGCATCGGGGGAAAGCACCTCCTGCCTGTACGGGACTTTTAGGTCTATGCGGGGCATTCACTTCCAGCTACTGCTTCTACGAGCTCAAGCTCGAAGCTAGTCCAAGACTCAACGGAGGAACGAGAAGTACTTTATATAATTTATTCAACTGCTCTCAAGCATGCAAACGTGAAGCACGTGTTAGTCTCCAAAGGAATTACACTTTCAATAGCAAGCGTAATTGCGGGCCTTCGCTCAATGAAGGGGCGTTAAATGTTTGCAGTATACGTAACTGCAACCGGATCGCACTACAATTACCAAAACTAGGACATAGATTTCAAAGATCTATGAGGAAATTAGCTTTTCTTGCACAAAGGTAATTTTCGTGTAGCCTTCATCTCGGACCAACACGACAACATGAAGTGTACGGTTCACTGGAGGGAGATCACACACGGCATTCGCCGTTTCTTCCGCCAAGGCCAAAGCCGGCAACACAACATCGGCAACACGTCGTCGGTGATGGATGCAGCTGCGTCCGCTCCATCAGCCACATCGACTACTGGTGCAACTACACAGCTACTTCGCGTTCTACGTCTGCTGCGACTACCGACTACTGGCGCTTCATCATCGCCTCCAGAAGGCATCGGCTACTTGGTTATCGCTACGCCGTGAAACATCCGCGACTGCGAAGGTTCTACAGCTACTACTTCCGCAGCACCTACGACAACAGCTGCTTCATCCACGTACCTGTGAAATATTTTCGTACAACAGCAGCAGCTTTCTTCTTGTTCATCATAACACCATCTGCAACCACAGCAACCACGGCAACAACTGCTCGTACAACAGCTTCGTGTTCTACAACAGCGACAACAGCTACATATACCTGCAACAACAGCAGCTGCTTTCTTCTTGTTCATCATAACATCATCTGCAACCACAGCACCCACGGCTACTACAGCAGTGAGGGACTACGGTCATCATACATCAGCCACGTTCAA
>JAYJME010002138.1:0-14361 GCA_036873775.1 Costaria costata
TAAAGGCCAATGCGAGCGGCTTTGCCTTCGTGGCGCGCTTAGTAACGCTGCGTGGCGGGGTGGGAGGTGAGTAGTAAGATCGCTCAACGCTCAAGATGCCAAACGGTTTTATGTGGGGTTGGACGGCGCGGATATACGGGGATGTTATCTTATCGTCCCCGGAGCTGATTTCTTGAACTCAACTCGCGAGCTGTGTATACCGGTTCCCTTATAGTTTGGGTGACTTCGTCCACACCCGAATGCCGAACGCATGCCACAAAATCTGGAACTCCTCGAACCGTTCGCGCTCTACAATGGTTGAAGGTTCGTGCTCCCACCAGAGCTTCAAGCTTCATCCACCCGTGCGTGCGGCGGTTGCCTGCTGGCTCTCATCGCCAATACCGGCCAACAACAGCAGTGATCTCCCATAGTTTTAGCTTAGAAGGAGATAACGCAGACGTAATTGGCATTGCTGCTGCTAGCAGCTGCTGCTGCTGTTCTTGTTGTTGTAGGAACATGATGCGCCTGCGACTTTCACGCACGTTGGGTGTCTTTTACCTTCTTCTGATCGTGCCCACGAAGCATCACGCATACCCGCTGCGGATCGCACCCCCAAGGCCATGCAAGACATCGTATCGCCAGAGCTCGCGCACAGCAGTATCGCCAGCTGCAATGGATAACGACGGCGGCGACCGGCAGACCCCTCCCGCCCGCAACTATAATAATCTGTTGGAGCAGCTTCAGAGGCAGACGACGGTCTGGGCCGATACTGCCGACTTCGCGACGGTCGAGAGTTTGGCCTGCACCGCCGGTGTAAACGATGTCACCACCAACCCGTCCATCGTTGCTGCCACAGCCCGTCGAAGCGCTGGTGTGAGAGAGGAATCCCCGTTCCAGGTGACCTCGGCTCATGTCCGCTATAGGATTATTAGCTCTCCACTTGAGCCTTGGTATCTTTGTATCTTTGGTATCTTTAGTATCTTGCGAATCTTGTCATCTTGGTATCCTGGTATACTGGTATAGCCGTTGACTCGATCGGGCCCTGCCGGTATACTGGGAGTCGCGGCCGTACGTACCCCTGGTTGTTGTTGTTGCTGTCGTTGTCGCTGTTGTCGTGTTGTTGTCGTTGTTGCTGTTGTTGTATTTCTCATTGTTTTAACACGTCGCCGTAGTCTGGTCTGTGGTCTCGAGATAGCCTCCAATATTATACCTCGCCTACGAGCTACTGGCCATGCTCTTACCACGGCAACCATACACAGCTCCCGTCTCGTGTACTCCCGTCTCGTGTACAGCAGTGTACAGTCGCGAGAGACGCAGGTAAACAGTGGTACCGTCTGTGAATTACTGCACTCCACCGAGCCATCAACCTTTGACCTTTGCATCCCGCGGAGCTCAGCCCATGCTGCAGACAGAGATTGCGAGAAAATGTGTCCCTGTTTTGCCAGATCCTGGATTCAGTTATTCACCTGTGAAACACGCTCGTTTTACGACCGTGACTTGGCGCGACGCCACATGCCATGGGTGGCGGGCCGTGCATTTTTGGCAGTGTGTGTCTCACAAGTTGCAATCTCTCGGCCTGCGCCAAAAGGCGTACCTGGCACGTAGTAGTAGCGTATTTTGATACGCTCGGGGTGCGAGTACTCGCGGTATGTAAGTCAAACGGCAAAACTCAGGCCGAGAAGCTATTCACAGATCCGCGTGAGATCAAGATATATCTCTGCCAGGTGCCCGGGATACAATAGTCGGGAGTGTGTCTTACACCTACCATATTGTATGCTTATGGCAACAGTGTCTCAGCATACCACAAAACGAGCTCAACGTTTTTGTTAATGTAGTATTTCGAAGTAAGGGATATTTAACAATAATAATCGTATTTGTCCAAACACAAAGCTACGGCACCTCGCCATCATCATCTCCCATTGCAACGAACAAAGCTGATACCTGGCATCGCCGCCTGGGATATCTGAACGAACGAAGCATGAAGACGTTATGTGACCAACCGGACTGTGGGGTTTCATTCAAAGGAAACCTTTCGCCTGGCAAGGCCTGTGCTCTAGGAAAGAGTGCACAAGGAAAACGCCCGAAGACATCAACGGTCGCCACCAGCGCACCAGTGTATTCGTAGAGCTTTGTTCGCACTTGGTCCGAAGAATGTTGATGTTGCAATGACGTGAAGCACTATCCGCATTCCAACGCGTTTGAGAAATATTGAAGCTTGCTTGCTGGGGGGCGCATGTGATGACCTGACGCCATTTCTAATACACTAGAGCACACTTGCTTGAACCCTGAGGCTATTTGCGGGGCGCACACACAACGTGTGGACTCAACATACGTTGCACCTGGTGTTTTCTTTAGAGCTTGTAACAACAGTCAGCATAGATAACGTGAGGGGTATACTGTGGTTGGGGTTGAGGTTCTGTTCGGCTTGTAAGAGGGAAGGCAGGCACGCAGCGGCACCTGCCCTGTTGCGTTTAGCTTGCCTTGTTGTGTTTTCCTCTAGAACGGTATGTAGTCTACAGCAAAAATAACGAGTGGTAACTCTATACTCCTGTACACAGTGATATTGCGGACCATCCCACGTCATCCTCCTTCGGCACGAAATCGGACGTACCCTCGCTGCGACTTTCGGTACGCAGCAACTCTGTACACTGGCATGTACCTGAGGGGACATGATTGCTCGTTCGCATGTTTGGCAGATGCTGGAGGCTCGCGCAGACGCTGGGGCAGCGTTGGCGCTGGAAGGCCATGAGCTCGTCGCTGTGGATCTAGGCCGTCGCTTGCTAGACGTAGTTCCAGGCAGGTGACGCACCACCCAACCTCGACCATGCTTCGATGTATGTTTCCATAATCGCATCGCAGTTTTTTTTGTTTTGTTTTTTCCATTCCTATGTACCCCGCACTGACCGTATAGGGTTTTATGGGATGCACCTCTGGTAAACAGTCGAGACTGCAGTACCCTCTCCACACGAGTGTTTTTTATAATGGTTTTGTGACTTTTCGCGGTTTCCGGCTAATGTTTTCGCTATTTGTTGGCAGAGTGTGCACCCAGCTGGACATCCGGTTAACAGACGTCGGAGACATGGTGGCCAAGGCGCACGATATTGTGGCGATGTACACGGAGGTGAAAAGTGGACACGACTTCTTGCAAGACTACAGCATAAAACATAAGTTAACATACCGGTACACACCCTTGGACGGATTTCCAACTTGTTGTTTTTTTTCTCGGCAACGGGGGGGAGGGTGCAACATCGTCTATGAAAAGGTCTCGACGATACATTTCCAAAGCCCCAAGATTTTTGCAGTTTACCCCCTGTTTTCGAAGAAGCGAAGCTCGGAAATTCATCGCGGAGGTTGTGTCACAACTAGTACGTGTTATACGGTATGCTGTTATATGTTGTTGCTTGTGATACCTTTTTGAAGTATGTTGAAGCCTGTTGACGGTACACATTAGTAGACGTGGGCGCCAAGGATACAGGGTGCTGCAGTACCTTTCTATTACGTAGACACTTCGCTGGATGTCAGGCAGCAGAGACGTACGTAGAGAGCAATTTTTCTCCCTTGAACTGCAATTGGTGTGCCCCATGCCTTCAACTGCAAGTAGTGTACTCCATGCTTTGAATTGCAAGTTGTGTGTAGTCCGTGCCGCATAATGGCCTCCGACGTGAAACTCTTAGCCGAGAAAATAACTACTACCTGTTGTGTGCTTGCCTCGGATGACAGTCTTTGTTGCGGCCCTTATTGTCAGGGGGGCGTCGCGAAAGATCGAGTCTTGATCAAGACTCCAGCAACCTGGACAGGGATTCGAGCGACGGGGCGTCTTGAGCGGGAAGGCATCAAGTGCTTGGTGACTCTCGTCTGCTCTGAGGTGCAAGGAAGGGCGGCCGCGGAGGCGGGCGCGTCTATCATCGCCACATGTAAGTCTTAACCTTGCGCAGTCATGCTGGATGCGATAATGCACCTACCTGTAAGCACGGGAAAACGCTTACACCCATTGTGAGATAGATGCGTTGTACGGGGGCAATGTAGAGTTGATCACGTGCTTTGAGGATGGTGCTTGGTACATATACTGACCGTTGGCCGTTTGTTGTCGTTAGATTTTTGTGTGGTGTTGGCGCAAGTCGCAGCGCGCGATCGTGTGCACATTCATGCGCAGGGTTCTTGCAACCCTTTGTCGTTTTGAGTCACATGCGCTGTTCTTTCATTTTCCTATGTGCGATGTCTGTCTACCTATCCACCTTTACCCAACCTAACCGAAGCGTATTTTACTTTACCCCGTATGTGACCACGTACCGCGCTTCAGACGTCGGGCGCGTATCAGACTGGCACAAAGCCAAAGGCGGTCCAGCGAGCACAGCTGTTGTTCCCGCGAGCGAAGACCCCGGGGTGACGTTGACGATGGACCTCAAGGACTACTTTGTGACTCACGGCCTGGCCACGGAAGTGATGGGAGCGAGCTTTCGCAGCGTCGACCAGGTCATGGCGCTCGCGGGATGCGACCACCTAACCATAGGTGAGGGTTTAGGGCCGTTGCTCCAGCTTCAAATGTTCACATTATGCAGGATTTCTCCATACCGGTCTGAATTTCAACGGCCACCGCTTGGAGGCACGCCGACATCTATCTGCAGACACGCGAGATCGATCGCTTTATTGCCGCCTTGAATCTGCGTGCCGGTCCTGAATCCGCTTTGGCCCGCCGTTACTGAAGGTTTTCTTGCGTGAAATCCGCCATAATTTGTTGACATGGACACCTTTGTTTGTCGACATGGATACATTTGTGCGTCCGCTGCTGCGCTCCGCCGAGATCTGATGTCCCGCCTCACCGAAAATAACGCCCTCGGTTTTCCTATGTTCTCTGTCAGCGCCGGGACTGATCGACGAAATGGCACATCTACCCCCCAAGGAATACTCGGGTAGTATTCGGAAAGGAGGGAGGCGCCAGAGCGACCATGGAGAGGTCGCTACGGCTTCGAGTTTGGAGGAGAAAACGTTTATCTCGTCTCTGGGTCGAGACGTGTGCGGCATAAGCGTCCTGCAATCGAGCATTGAAGGCTTCCGGAGGGACACACTCGCCCTCGAAGCTGACATTGCGTCGCACCTACAAAACTATCGACCCCGACGGTAGATGTCCGGCGAACGGCGGCGTGATGCGGGAACTATATATATATATATATAACCAGATGCTAAAGTATAATAGAGATAAAATTCGCGTCGACCGGCGAAACTAAGTCCCATTCGATGTGCTTATGGGGCTATTACCGTAACAGTATGGTGAATGGTGTATTGCCCCCGAACGGAATGCTCCGCGTGCTCTTCCCCACTGTTGAGGCTTTTTTTTGGTTTATACACACGCGGAGCGGGATGACGGGATGACGTATTTGATGAAGAAAGGCGTTACGTTTTCGGGCTATTAATGATGGTGTCGCATTGGATCTTCACGACTATGCCGGTTTCAGTAATCCCCGTGAGGAACCCGCTCTACCGCGCGCCACCGGATCGTACGACCGTGCCACGTCCCCCACACACGGCAGCCCTCGGTGACCCCAGCGAAAAAAACGACGCCCTTGCCCGACTCGGTGAGCGGGGGGCGTGGAGAGGCGTCCTCCCGGGGACGGCTCGCTCTCTCCCTGGGAACGGAGGGGTTTCTAAACCTTTTCGGAGGCGTCCCCGCCCCCTCCGGGTATTTTTTCGTGTCCCCGTTTTTGGGTTTTCGTTTGTATACGGAAGATATTTTTCCGGAGATGGTACACTATCATCCCCCCTCCCCGGATTTTGGCTTCGCGGAAGACTGCTGGAATCTCAGCCCTGAGGTCGCCGCTTTGAGCCCCACCGCCGTCCGAGTTTTTTTTTGTTGTTTTGTTTTATTATATGGGATGTAGAATTGATTTTTGTTTTTAGCTTTTCTTATTGAACGGGTTTTTGTACGTTTTTTTCCGTTTTAATTGTAAGGCGCCTACTACTGCTGTACGTACTGCTGTACCTGGTACTACTGTAGTACATGGTGGATGGGTCGATGGGCTGGTGGGTGGGTCGATGGGTTGGTGCGTGGGTGGGTGGTGAGTGGGTAGGTCGGTCGGTACGCGGATGATGAGGTTTTCAATTATTGCGTTTGCCATGAGTGTTTTCGCCGTAGCGAGTGGTGGCCCTGACATATTTTTTCGTAGTTTTGTTTGTCCGCTGTGGTGGTGCTGCCACTTCTATACCGGCCCAGCTAGCATTTAATTCAGCGTACCACTAGCCCATCTGGCGTAGCCGCTCGTGTTCCACTAGTACCAATGAATACTGTAGTGGCGGCGTACGTGGCCGCGCTGGTTTAGCCGCGGGTGTTCCAATGAATATTGTAGTGGCGTACATAATGACAGCATAACGTAGTGACAACATTAGGTTGTCGCCTCTTCTGTGTTAAACGTTTTTTTTGCGGTGGATCTGCTCGCTGAAAGCGACCTCACGCCCAAGGCATTCAACACTGGCGCTTGGTTGAGCAAATTGGGATTTCAATATGTCCAAATTTATATCTTACGGCACCACGCACAGTTTCCGAGTTCTAGTCTTTCAGTTAATTGCTACCTGGTATTCAGACAAAGCTGAAAAAATTCAACAAAAATATATAATCAGTGGATATCAAAAACAACCCTCGGGTGTGGATTCTACCTACTCCGTGTACCAAGCGTCACCTTATGCCCCCCCCCAAACCCCTACTACCAGGCTGCGCCTATGATACCCGAATAAAACACGGTAGGCACTAACAGCAAATCCTATCTGACTCAATGTTAAATGTGTACCAGGTATACGAGTATATAGATCAGTGTGAAGCCAGAAGCCACTTTTCCTTGCTTAGGTGCGTACAGGTTTACCGGCACCGTGTGGCTTTGTTGCTTGAGTGCAAATCATCAAGTAGGCCGGCACACCCTACATAGACTGGACTTATAACGCAATCAGCCCCGCCTAAAGTGGAGCTTCGTCGGTCGCTCCATCGATCGCACCATCGCGCAGTCTGACACAGACCGCAAACTACACACGGGAGGTTCTCGGCTCCTTCAAGCGTCAACCAGTCGTCCGTCCCACTTCACGAAAAAAATACACGAGCACGCTGGGAAACAGCACGCGAATGCATGCATTTCATTGGCGCGCAATACAATACTAGAATAAATCCAGCAAATAACTCCCGCAAAACCGCAACCCCGCAAAAGTGGATTGAAAAAAAAAAACGGCGTCCGAACACAAGAGCAGTTCACAGCACTACTTTGGCACGCCGTGAAACTAATAACGATGCTTTACACCCAAAACTCTTCCGCCCGCCAAGCGAAAAAAACCCCGGCATCATCAGCAAAAAAAAACAAATTAGCAGCGCCACATGCTCCAAGCCTCTTGCGACTTGTCATTGCTCCGCGTAAGGGTCTCTCTCTTGCGTCGCCTTCGCTAAGGGTGGCGGGTTAACGGCGTCTTCCACGAGCTGCACAACAGTTTGCGCGCAAGGAAGCAACGAGGAGAAAAATACCGGTACTGGTATATGTTAATACGGGGGAACATGGTGATGGTTTTGAAAGGGCTCTTCACGGGTCGGGTCAAACCTCACGGATCGGGCCGGGTCGCGTCAAACCTTGCCGATCGGGCCGGGTCGGGTCAAACCTCACGGATCGGGCCGGGTCGGGTCAAACCTCACGGATCGGGCCGGGTTGGGTCTAGCCGGGTCAGGGTGACCCGACCCGACCCGTGAGATTTACAAAAAGCTCCTGACCGGACCCGACTACATCTGACCCGTGTTATTTGAGAAACCTCCTCGGGTGATGACCCGTGAATAGCCCTGTGATAATCAGATTTTCTAATATGGTGAGTAAAAATAGGCGCATTCATGTTTTTTTGGGCACATCTTGGGTTCTACTTACTGTAGTAGTCCCCCGGAATCAGTGATGAACGTGCCTAAGTGCCATCAGCACACCAGGCCCGGTGGTTTTTAGCAACTCGTTTGCGGCAAACCGACTTGTGATGGTGTTGTGACTTGTAGCAATCGGCTGCAGCACAGTAAATGGCAATACGCGGTGTGATTCGTACCGATCAGCTGCACGCAGCAAACCTCACTGTGATGGTTTATACCGAGGCAAGCGTCTAATATAATAAGTGGTGCGCGCCTACTGTGCCCTTAGCCTACCCGGCCGGGTGGTTTTCAGCCCCTCAGAAGCAATCCGCTGCATGCAGCAAATTGAATGACGATGCGCTGCCATTCGTGTTGTAGCAATCGGCTCAAAGCAAACCGAACGGTAATTATGCGTTGTAGTTCGTAGCAAACGACTGCAAGCAGCAAACCGAATGGCGATGTTCTGTGATTCGAACAAAACCAATCCGCTGGACGCAGCAAACCGACTGGCGATGCTCTGTGATTCGTACGAACAGTGTCCGCTGGGGGCACCAAACCGAACCATGATTATCAATGAGCTGTTGTTGTTGTTCTCACATTTACTCATCGCCAAAATCAAGTCCGTGGACACAGGGTATACACAGGGTATACGTACCGGTAACAATCAGGTGCAACCAGTTGCACGAGGCAAACCGAAAGGTGACACTCGTACGGCGATCGGTGTGTTCTGACATACCCTCCTATCTGCGTATTTCGAGTCGGAAGCATCGCTGAGAAAATATGTGGACACCTCACCCTTCGTAGTGTCATGTCGTCGTCCGCATCGATCCCCCCTCTCGACTCCATCCGCGAGCCAGCCCAGTCGATTGACACGCAGGGTCCTAGGCCGCACATGCCTAAACAGCGGCAGGAATCCACCTGCATCCGGCGCAACACGTGCGGAGGCGATTTTAATGCGAACTGGTGAACTGATGCACATATGCACAATACGTACGAAGTACATATGCATGCAGCAGTACTGCTATAAAAAAAAGTGCTGATAGTACGTACGTAGACGAAGCTGTCGACTCTTTCAGCAGGATATAATATATTTGTCATTGGCGTCAACTTGTGTGCGTTTGTTGAGAATGCGGGGCATCGTATAGAAGCATCTCGGTCGGTGGACGTATAATCGGCATCACAGGCAACCCGAAAGGGGTCCCTACGTAGCAGATATTAATAGTCGCTTTCGCTCGCAATAACGTAATACCTGGTACGAAGTAAGTTAGGATAATTACCACCCGGGTGGTATATTTTAGAGGTGTGATGACAAGGGGGGGGGGGGTGATAACCCGTCTCGTGTGTAGTATCGCTGGGGCTGGTTGGGGGTGTTGTTTGTACCGTGCCAGTATCAGGTACAGTACCCCCCCTTGTGTTATACTGATTTCACCAGTTTTACTCTCCGGCTCAACTCGCAGAAGGCTTACGCGTGGCAGCCTTCTGAATAAGTCTTGGTAACAGCTGCCTATGCTACGGGTACCAACCAGTACAGGTTTGCAAGGTACCGTAGTCTAAAGAGTCTACATGTATCATACCAGGGTACATATATTACGAGTACCAGGTACAGCAATAAATAGTAGCGGCAACGACTATTAATACCAGGTACAGGAAGCAGTACGAGCAGCAGTACCGGTACAAGCAAAATCGAAAAACGCTTCGTATATTTTGGCTCACAGTAGTAGTCTAGGCCTCGAGCCACCTCACCCACAAAGCCACAAAAATGGCTCACCAATCATCTATCACCCTGTCATGCGACGTCAGGCGACGGGTGTCTCGTGTCAGGCACGCCAAGCCGTAAGCCTGCTTGCCCAAGTATCAAACACAGATCAATACACGACCAAGACCAACAGCATTTTTCGAAGTACGTCAGCACGAATTGCCTTATTTTCCTCAAGAATAGACCGCAAAAAAAGCTGAAAAGTTACACAAGAGAGGCAAGCACGTCACCGTTGGCGTAGTACCGGTAGGTGCGATCCATAGTCTAGAATGCCGTAGCTGGTGCATACCGAGAGCAATATCGGCAACTCCTTATGTGCATGGGAATCATGCCTCCCTATCTCCCTATCTCAACATAGCTGACCTTGATGCCTGTCCCCTTGGCAGCCTTTCTAAGCTTTGCCAGCGTTCTGGGTGCCCCTTGCTGCAAGCAGTCCTCTTCGGTACACACACCCAGGTTCGCCATCAAAGGAGAGCGGCGGTGAACAGGACCACAGTGCTGCGAGGCGAGACTCCCTGCCTTGTGTGGCACTGTTGCCGGGGAAGCTGTCAGCGCGAACGCCAATACAGCAGATAGCCCCATGCCCTGTACCCTGCTGTAAACCACCGCCGCACTGCTGCTGCTGGGAAAGCGACATCTGGAAATCTAACAGTCCCTTCTGTTTACCGGGGACATTTAAGACATCCTTCGTTATATCGAAACCCTGTGACAGTTCTTCTGGTTCAGACCGCTGTCATCGCATCATCGTCATCGCATCATCACTTTCAGAGCTTCAGAGAGAGAGAGAGCGCCATCTGCATTGCGACAAGAGCACCACTAGGAGTACCGAAGTTCTACGACAACAATATCTATGGCGCACGTACAAGGGATAGACGCCACCACAAAGCGAGGTCGAGTGCTGCGCTTGGCCAAAGAGAAAGGTACGGACTCACAGGGTGACCGAGTTAGGCTGGCATCACATTTCTATAGTATTTTTAGTATAACTATTCGTAGAAATGTAGCACTCGCGTGTACCAGGTACCAGGTATCAGGTATCTGCTGACTGCTGGTGATGCGTCGTTAGTCGTTAGGGCACGGTTCAGTGGAGTTCAGCGCGCGATTCAGTGCACCATGACCGAGGCGTACACATCTTCTGCCACTGGCTAACCACGTCTGTCCCCTCTTCTGCTGCTTGTCACGATTGACAGGCTTTAAAGCCGGCGCCACAACAGGAGTCTTCTCCGTAGCTGGGGTGGCGGCCCTCACCAAATTCTCGCCATGGTGAGAGGAAGTTGCGGCTCGGCTCGGCTTATTGTTGAGCATTATCTCCGCCTCTGCGGGATACGGGTATCATATTAGTTTCGTGAAGACATGCAGCTGCTGTACTCGTAGCTTTGTTTTTCGACCTATGGTACCCGAGGGTACGCTGGCTCCTTAATGTAGTTTATGCGTTGTCGTGACCACAGGCTAGATGATCGCGCGTTGTCACTGAGCTACGAGTCATACCAACAACAACAACAACTACCGCTGCTACGAGTAGTTACTGGTTACCTTACCAGGAGTAGCACGAGAAGTAGACTCCAAACGTCAGCAAGTCGTGTTCCCGTCTGCGAATGCCTGTGTACGTGAGACGTGAGAGTACGTACACAGCAGTAGTGCGTACACAGCCAGTTCGCGCAATGCAGAGCAGAGTTAATTAACAGCAGTTCACATCAGGCGTGTACGATAGGCTCCAGCGTATACGTCCGGAGTGCACACAACACACAATACAAAGGCCACCATGCCCAATGTCGTCGCTGCCGTTCAGCCCAACGTCGTTGCTGCCATACTGTCCACAGAGTAGAGTGTAGGGTAAGAGAAATAAACGCCTAAAAGCCTGGCTGAAATTTACAGGAAAGTTACGATGGTCTTACCTACGTACGAGAACATTCCATTTCTCAAGAAAAATGGCCATTAGCATCAGTCACACAAAGAAGACCACGCTGCTGAGGCAGAGGGTGTACAGTACTCGAACGACACTACAGCAGTATAGACCCGCGAATGGTAAAGTGCCTATTAATAATAAGAAAGCAAGGCTCACTTTTGGGCGGACGCTACGTAAGAAAATTGTATCAAGAAAATCGTGCTCAGCGGCGAGCGCTACACTGAATCCTACCAGGTGTACAATATAGCCTATGGACAAGGTTGTTGAAGAGTGGTGTCACAGTAATAATAATCTGAGGCTCACTCCAAATTGGAGTTTCTTGTTGACGGGCCTATACTGCTGTACTACTGCTGTATTCTATGCAAGGACATCTCAAGACACCCACACCGCACGATACTACGTGCCAAAGTGTGACACAGAGTGCACGACTTTTTTTATAAATTGTGAGTTCGACCTGTTGATTGGTTGATACTCATATTTTCCAAGCTGCGTGATAGGTCGAGGGTACATATTTCATTTAATATGAAACGTTTTTCTGGATTCTTCCAGGTTTGTTTTGTGCGGGGGGGGGTTGTAGGCCATTAGAAATGATCACAAACACGTACTCGTATAATACATCTGCCTCAAATTTGAACAAACCTCCAGCGCTATTCAGAGCTGGGATAAGACTCCCCCTTTGCAATATGAGGCTAGAGGCCACCACGGAGGGAAATAAAACTACAAGAACAACTGCTGTCATGATGAGTCATGTCGGCCCTGCTACTCTGTGAGCGTTGCCCGTGTCGTGGGGGACAAAAACATACGAGTTCCTCAAACGAACAGAACTCAGGCCCTGAGTTAGGGGTCGAGCCCAGGGCATCCCATGGCGCCGCACGGCCCGATCCGACGATTTCGGACAACGCATGACGGGCATGGGCCGGCCTCAATCATCCGGCGCCAGTCGTCGTAGATGCACATAAGTCGGCTGCAACCTGAAGAATACGGCTGAATCTGTTGTGTGGGCCGAGAGCTCTGCCCGTTCCTCATGTTGGCTCCTTCTGATGCTGAACCATATTTTTCGTACAAATTTCGGACACCTTTGTCTGAGTGCATCTAACATAGGTAACCTACTCGCCCCGGCATGTACTCCCGGCCTAGGGGTGTATGATTGGGTTAGAGTTAGTGCCTGAGGCGACGCCCGGAGAAGGATTTCGTGAGCGGTGTCATAGCCCAAGAACGTGGTTGCTTGGTGGATGATGCAGGTCTGTGAAAGTTGCCATATTCGTGTAGCCACCGCACGGATCGAACTAAGCCCCGCTTCCAACGGACGCTGCTGAAGGCCGACACTGGCACCTAATCACCGTACCCTATACACCTAATACACCTAGCGCAAGAAAGCCATTAATAGCCGACGAGTAGATAACATAGTGCTAATACTATACCCGTAGGGAGAACGACTGTGCCGCCTTTCCGTCATGCTTGGCGCACAACGCCGCGGGCTCATTTTTGAAGAATATCGTGTGTTTTATGTGGGTTGCGGGTTGCACAGCAGCAACAGGGCTTTATATACCTCTCCTCGAAACCAAAAACTCTCACACTTCACTCAAGAGTATAATACAAGTATGTATACTCAGGGACCGACCGTTCCGATAGCTTTCTTCAAGAAAATGAAGCCATTTCATAAAAAGCCTACCAAAGTTATCACGTGATTCTTAGGAAGAGCAACACACAAAAAAAGACAAAACAAAAAAACTGCCGTGTTTATGCTGGTACGTATCGGCATTGCCCCCTTAAAGAAGCTTAAGCTTGACCCTTGTCAATTGTCAACAGATTAAATACTAATTACCGCTTTAGAACTGCAGTCACATTTTTTTGGGCAAAATTTATTACTTGAAATTAGAATTGAATAGGTGTTTCTGTGCAGCAGTGCAGCAGTAAAAAGGGCTCGATTTTAGTGCCGCCGACACTATCTCTCCTACACTAATTTCAAGTAATTTGTACCCAAAAATGTGGGTGCGGTCGCCGACGTGAAGTCAGGCATACTGCTCTATATACCTCGTATGATATGTATGATATGTATGATACCTGGTACGTATAACTGAAGGTTTAAGATTTTTCCGCCGCTTGCCCGTACCAAAGGGTACCGCCAGATGGTTGCTGAACAGCTGAACAAGTTCGTTTCGGCCGTCGCCGCATGCGATGTGCGACGTGGGGTCGGCCAATCGAGTCTCTACCAGTATCTATTTCAGCCACCAGGAACCGGAAGACTTTTCGGTCAATCTACTTAATTCACCCATTCAGCAGCAGGAACTGGAAAGAGTTTTCCGGCCTCCGCTGCTTTCCCTCAATAACCACGACTGACTTTTCTGTCTCACGGCTGAGGCGTGTTTTTAACTTTGATTACAACGCCAACACCGCCGTCCGGTAGGGAAACCGTCTCCAGAGAGACAGAGAGAGAGAGAGAGGAGGGACATCGAAATATTTACTACGAGTACAGCAACGATTGAGTCGTTCTACGATAGACCCCCCCAACCATTCTTCAACGAAATCGCCGGTTTTGAAACCAGCTCTCGGCCGTATCTCCTGAAATACGGTGCCCCTGGCCACCCCGACGTCATCGTTCGATAGTCCTTCGCAAACAAGAAATTATTGGGAGATATTGTTTTTCATAAATCATTTCCTCGTGTCGACGCGTGCTACACTAGAGGTAGCACTTTTTGGCATTTTAGTTTCTGGATGACGGTGCTCCTTAAGCCAAAATCGTCCGCGTGTCATTCATGTATGCAATGTGATAAGTTTGTTGGAAGTATACCTAGCTCGTGGATTTGTTGATCGTATTACCTAGCTCATGAAACGTTCGTTAAAGAAAATCGCTGGTTTGGGGGGGGGGGG
>JAYJME010002139.1:0-10138 GCA_036873775.1 Costaria costata
GGCAAGAACCGCAGGAGGAAAGGTGGAGAGAAATCTTCTGTGTTTACCTTCCCCCCGTGTGACCCCGGTTGGTGAGTTCAAACATCTGGCGCCCAAAACAAAATTGGGACGAAAACACACACACCGAGTAGTTTGTACCTGGTGCACGTATACTCGTCCAGGTATGTCGGTTCCAAGGTTGGGTAGTTTGTCACATGATCCCCTGTACCGTAGAACGGCTCTGGGCTGAGGACCGCCCTACAACGACTGTTTCTGTTCTACCCGCAGGTGCTATATCCCTGTACAGCAAGTGCTTAGTAACTATCGCCGGCAACACGTCCTTCATCAACAACACCTCACACGACGACGGAGGTAACAAGCGCCTTCAGTTACCTTACCGCAGTACCAGGTTGGTGATACTATCGCACAGCCTGGCCGTTTGAAACTCCCTGGGATATGGCATGCTTCAACCACCCCATGCGTAGTTGTTTTCTCTCTTCTGACGTACCACTATTTCCAAACATATACGAAGTAAGCAACGTTTTAGGACAATCTTAATAGTAATAAGAGGCTTTCAAGTTTCTGTACCGAGGGGTACGATTTGTTTCTGCAGCACATCAATATGCTTTGTGAGCATCACCGAGAACAGCCGTCCTCCACTTCGTTTATATAGGGAGTTGTGGTCGGACGTACGCAGTGGCATTGCGTGTGTTAACGGCGGAGTCCGGTGTTGACACGCTGATTTTGGGTAGGCATATCATAGCTCGGCATTGATATGTGTTGTGTCTAGGGATTGAAGCCGCAAGTAACTTTTCCGCACCAGCATCAGGCAAATGAAACCGATGTGGAATATACTTTGATCCGAACCAGACGAAGTTGAAACGCCAACGCTGTACAGGCCGGTATCAGTGCTTTTCCGGTCGTTTCATCTGATTAGTGTGTATACCATATCACAGGGAGTCCATCCAGGTATTATATATGTATAAAATATGTATATATACATGCCATAAGAAATACATGCAGGCGTGATAGACGTGCGTTGGATGCGGTCTTCAGGAGTATATGTGTATGCTGAGGGGTCTGACAGCCGCAACTTCCTGCCGCAGGTGCAATTGGCGCATATGACAACGTGTCCATCAACATTAACGGCAACACTTCTTTCGTCGGTAACCTAGCCATGGAAAGTGGGGGTAAGAATCCCCCCGAAATGCGTTGTTTCAATCTTGGGGTCTGGTAAAACACATGGCAAGCTCGATCGCTTGAACATGTGCACGGAAGCTTGTATTGTTAGTGTGAGGTAGTACGTCAAAGCATCTCCAATTGCGGCGAGGACAGCTGCACCTGCCGTGTGTCGAATGTATCGTGTCAATACCCCCGAGCGGATTCGTGCATCAAGAGTATTACTGGCTATTGGGATATTCCGCGTCGACATGTTTGGAGTAGTATCTGTTATGAACTGCCGCTCTAGGGAAGACATACAACGTCTCGCAACATGCTGTGTCGCGCGATGTGGTGCGTCGGTTTGCTCGTACGTCTTGTTTTATGTCCAGTTCCGAATCATAAGAGTGTGTGGGTAAAGGTTTTGCCCGTTCAAGAATCCCTCCACACTATTTCCTTTCGTGCGTTATCTTGATCCATACCATGCGTGTGCTACACTCGTACAAATGTGGCCTTAACCTCTTTAGAGCCGGAAACGGTTTTTGGGGACAAAATAACTTGGAAATAATGTTGGACATTTTTTGGGGTAGTAAAAGGGTTGACTTGTCACACCTGCGGAGATTAATATATTGTACAAATTGCGACAGAACTAGAACCCGGCGTCATGGTAGCGCACAGACTATCGTCGCGCTGAATGCGTCGAAATGGAATGATCTTCAATGTTGGTGTTCCCACTCTTCAGGTGCACTGTACGCTTCTGAAGGTTGCTCTGTCCAAGTCGATGGACAGAGCCTTTTCGGGAGTAACTTTGCCATGATCGACGGAGGTGAGTTAACGTGCTTCAATCGCCAGTGGTATACTTGAGTTTCGTTTGTTTTGCTTAGATCGATGATCCTATACACCAGCGTACGATTGCGATGATGTTAACAGGGGCTTTCTCCAAATAACGTTTTCACCACACAACACTTTGCTATTACGGGGGACCATAGTTAATAGGACCTACTGTAGACACAATAGGACTTACTGTAGACACAATAGGACCTACTGTAGACACCAAAACCTATATATCTTCCTATTTTTGCAAACAGTATTTGGTCCATAGTTAATAGGAGCTACTGTAGACACAATAGCACCTACTGTAGACACCAAAACCTATATATTTCCCTTTTTTGCTAACAATATTTGGTCCTATTTACTATGGTTCCCCGTAATAGACGTTCTATTTATGAGCAGTAACAATAGATATCACATACATACGTGGTGCAGGGTTTATATATATAAGTACGAAGTATATGTTCTTGCGTCACTGGTACAGGTCGATCTTTGCATAGGTATGTGCCGAAACACGCCTGAACACCGCCTGCAACGCCGGTGCTCCCTGCATCAAATTTAGAAACAGAATGGTAATGTGCAATGACCGCCACGTAACTCCGCACTGTGTAGTGTTCCAACACGCGGACGATACGATTGGGACTGTATCTGGCCTCGACGTGGTCGTTCGCTGGGCATTGCGTCATGGGTAGTATTTGCTCCCCTTGGTCGTGAGCGTAGATTAGTGGACTGCACCGCACAACCGCAGAGTTGGTCGTGGTTGTAGAGCAGTTATATGTACATACCGCGCATGAGGTCGTGAAAGATTCCTGTTTAAATCGCTTGACTCGCAGCATGCGTACATGGGACCCACACACTGCACCAGTCCTACACCGAGCCTCTCCAGGTACCGTACGTTTATGTCCTACCAGCATGTGATTAGCCTAGACAGCACAGCCGTGCAGATGGTATCGCTTGCGTCGAGAGGACTTGAGACCCTCACTACTAGGTGCAATATTTCTGAACGGGAAATCCTCAATGAAAATCGACGGCAGCACCTCCATTGCCAACAACTTGGCGGAGGCTAACGGAGGTCAGAAGGGACCCGGAATGGCTGATAGTACACTTGACTTTTCTGCTTAAGCTGGGTTAGTCGGACCGCCAACTAGAGTACGTGTTTGTGGATACACCCATGTGACTATGTTACTGCAGCAGGCCTTTTCCCATGGCTCGGTTGCGGGAGTTTAGATAGTCGCAGTGCCTCGTATGTGCGCGCTGATAAGATCAAGATTTCCCGTCAGAAGCCCTCTTCCACACATACATGTTCTTAATGCCCTACTTGAATGATTCTCGGGTGCAAAATCCTGCCCTGGCCCTCTGCCGCTAAGTTAGAACGCCCGTGTGTTTGTATGTCAAGCAGTTCTTCTATAGTGTTCGGATACATGTAGGACCCGTCTTGTATCCCGTCGAGGCGTTAGAAAACCCCCTCGATTTTTGCTCTCAAATCGTTGCATGATATATTCACTTGTCTTCGAACCGATGGTAGCAAACTCTTTCAGATTACAACAGTTTCACGAGTATTGAACGGTTCAAAACCTGCCAAATATTATCTACAGGTTGGTTCAAGCTTATTGCCCCAAATTCCTGCACAGTCCAATGTCCATATGCCGTTTTTGAGAGTTAGACCCTGAAAGTTTGCACACGTTCGTGTTTGATTAATGTGCCCCTGTTGAACCGTTAACGAGTGATTTATTTATTTATTCGCCAGATATTTCGGTTTTTATTTTTTTATTTGGGTCTTGAAGAATCCCTAATTTCCGACCAGAAAACAACAAACCACGTTCGACCAGCGTTCGGTAAGGGCACAGTGAACATGTGCGGAAAAATACAGGGTCTATCACTCAAAAACGACGTCTCGACATTTGGACTTTTGTGCGGTAAACGTTTAAAATTGCGGCTTAGCCTCGTAATGACTTTGTGGTTTCAGTGCAGCTTCGATTTTGGGTGTTAAATATTACTTAACAATTTGGTCCTGCGCAGCTCCAGTTCTTCGAATAACCTTGGAGCACCTGGAAGCGGCTCGTTCAGAAAAAAAAAAAAAAAAAAACAATTATATTCCTAAGCAAACGCCTGACGATTTTTTACCTCTTTGAAGGCCTGTGATTGCTCGGGACACATTGTCACCGCTAGCGCCAGTCCTGGACCTTAATAAAAAAAATGGCTCTCTGTGTCACCCTCTTGCTGGTGTTCGTGGTGGTCAGTATGATACCAAAATACGTGTCCTTCGAGTTGCTATTGCAAGCGGCATTCGGGGCTGACGAAAATTGGGGCGATAGGCTTGAACACGCTCGAACGTACATCAAGCGGGGTCATTACTGGGCTACAATGGGGGTAGCCTAGTTTGGCCTAGATGCTTTCGGACCTGAACTTTCTACAAGAACTACCCGGCACCCCTTATCGTTAGAGCAGGACCAACCATGTGGTGTTTTTACCAAAACTTTTATTTGTATTCCTACAGCTGCAGGCCATGTGCTTGTTCGTCTCAATCACTACCGCAACAAAGTATCCCACACTATTTCCAAGTAGTTATGTCCCCCCAAAAACGTTTCCAGCTCTACAGGGGTTAAGCTTACAACTGTTCTCAGATTTTGTTTGCTTCTTCTTTTCGTGGACTTCGACAGTAGAGCCCCTCAAGTATAAGCAATCCTCAGAAACAATACTCCTGTACTCTCGCCGTGGCAAGAAACTAGTTTATCAGGTTGTGCGTCGTGGCAAAAATTTGATGTTTTCGACGGATAATATTATATGTCAGGCGAAACGTCTCTGTAGACGAAAACACGAGGCGTTAGGAGTAGGGGTTGGGGCCAAGGTTAGGTCCGTCTGTAATTTACCGGTCCGCTTTCAGAGTAGCGCATAGGTCAACCGTTTTGAGGCACCCATACCGTTGTGAGCTGTTCATGACTTCCTCGTACCATGCCTGTTACCTATCCGCAGGTGCCATAGGTGCGAGAGAAAGTGCATCCATGTACCTCGATGGCGACAGCGATGTATTCAACAACTCAGCCGACGACGGGGGTGAGAAACATGTTGAGATAAAAGCCTGGTATGTGGTTAACGAGGCATGCTACGATAGAGGTGCACTGGTTTTTTTCTGAGTCTCCTCACTTTAGGAGCTCCGTACTCCAGCCACATACTGGTTTTGAGTAAACTGAAAGTGCAACTCGATTAAAAAGCCCATGGCCTAGAGGTATACAAAACAATCATATTGCAAAACAAGAATGACACCCTGACGATTTTGGGTTAAGGAGCCCCGTCCTTCAGAAACAAACAAAGCCAAAAAGTGCTACCTCTATCGTAGCACGCGTCTCACGTGCTGTTTGGTGAAGCGTGAGGCACGCGAAAAAGCGTTCTGCTAGGACAGTACTGGGGACAATCGTATTGGGCGATTTTGTAGCGGAGGAGCGTGATATAACATTACCATGTCGTGCTGGAGTCCCGTCTGCCAAAGCCAAAGTACTACACTTTCAGTTCAGGACAGCAGGACAACCGTGTTGTTCGTTCGGTATACCGTTGTGTAAATATCTTGTAGCAGGTTTCGTGTACACGTCATCGCGGACACCTTGGCGCGTTGAATTATCACCAGCGACAAAGTACGTCCCCATGTATTATATATCCGCCGTCGCACTGCCGGCACTGGTCACGTTCATATACGGTAAAAGGGCAGTGGGTTGTTTGACGGCCATAGGGTGCTCATGTCTGCCTTTAAACCAGAGGCAGGGCATGATGAGTGTTTCCCGTATTGTGTTACTACGGCTTTGAACGCTGTACCGCGCGAGGTCCGGAGTTGGCGCAAACACTGCCCGTTCCGACGCAATTCGAACAAGCTCACTTGGAATGTTACATCGGAACAAAACGAATCATACCCACACACCTCTAACCGTCCATTTTGTCAACAAGTTGCCGACGACATCATACTCAGGCGAGGAGCGGCTTTGAAAAGACTTCGTTCTTGCCGAGCTTCTTTCGCCACTGGGAAAACACAAACGGAAGTTCTCCGTATACCACGTACTTGGTAGGAGATAGCAGTAGTACACACATCTTACATTCACCTGCTGTATAAAAACACCAGAGTATTCTACCCAATGAACGCCTTCAGCGCTAACCAAGACCCGAAAACGAAACTGTTGCGAAATGTTACGGGCCAAAAACAACCGTCTATTTGAATACGGTATTTGCGTATGCCGCGCCAACTACAAATGAGTAGACCGTGTCCGGCATGGACCTACTTGACTGCGAAGGTCGGTTCGAATTCGAAGCATCGTTCGGAAGATGGTCTTGAATTGCACCGCGGGGCTTGATGTTTCCCAGTGTTTTAAGAGGTTGATTGCGTCTAGAGGAAGCGATTCCTGCAAACCCAAGCATAGTTATGCACTTACTCGTGAAGCAACCGTGTGGCAATGGAGTTAAAAGCTCCCGAGAGCGAAAGACCATAATGTATTGCGAGGAGAGCGTACACCATGTGGACAGCCGGTAGCCGTCAGCGGGTATAGCGCGACGCGGGAGAAGGTGCGTGGCTGCGACAAGCTCGGTCGAATTTAGCGTGAACAAACAACTGAATACGGGCTGTAGCCAAAATAAGGTACTCACATGTACAACTACGGACGGTGAAATATTCAGAGATTCATTAAAAACAAATCGGCAGTTTGTTTTCGCGTTTACCCAACTTTATATACACCACGGTATATACACTCTAAACCTCTAAACATGACATTCAACAGGCAGGAACGAGAACAAAAACAAACATCCGGGCCGGCAAACCAAACGCCGATCGAACAGAAACCGGAACAAATGTCAATATATGTGTACGTCTTCGCTGTTTAAAACTAAGATTCAGCTACTCTGTATAGCCGAACTAGCTGCTGCTTTGCACCACCGTTTCTTTGGCTCGGCTCTCCACTCACGCGCCGTCACTCGCGTGCTGTTTGAACGAAAACACCCGATCGACGCTTGTTGTTCGCACCGCCCCCGCTAGCGTCTTCAATAAAACGGCGACTGAACCCTGCACCCGGCGGGGGAATACGTCTGATATTGTAGCGCTATACCGTCCACAAATAGCATAGCCTCTCGAGGGAGGGGGGGTTTCATGGCATAAGCGCTCCCTTGTACACCAATGCTCAGAGGGTCAACCGTAGTGACTGTTAAAAAAATAAGCCAACAACACCAATTGCCACTGGACTTACTCACGCCCCCCACAAATCAAACGCCAGACCTCTCCTATTTAACGTCAATGTCTGTGGGCTACATATATATATTTGTTCTTGCTCCCGCCGCGTTGTGACAGATAGAGGCACCGGTGGTCACGGCCTGTGTCCAGAACGTTGACGAGCGTATAGATATTCCTGCTGTAGCTGTGGAGAAAATGTGCACGAAGTCCCTGGCACTATAGTATACTGTAGCAATACAACAATGCGGCAGCAATGCAGTACCAGGCGAACGGTACGACAAGAGTGTGCACTCAATCTTTTCTCGGGCTGCTCACTACTGTAGAAGATAATCTACACCCAACCCAAAAATATGTTTTGGGTTAAAACGAAAACGTGCTATACACCCCCGATGAACAATCCCATCACCCACCTCTACCGTACACAGGTATACAACGAAATAGATTAATAGTGCAAAACAAGGATAATATTCCGACGATTTTGGGTTAAGGAGCGCCGTCATCCTGATAACGTTTCAGCAAAAAGTGCTACCTTAATCGTAGCACGTGTCACCACCCAGCAGGTCCTATTACGGGGGACCATAGTAAATAGGACCAAATATTGTTAGCAAAAGTAGGGAAATAAATAGTTTTTGGTGTCTACAGTAGGATATATTGTGTCTACTACAGTAGGTCTTATTAACTTATGGACCAAGTATTGTTAGCAAAAATAGGGAAATTATTGGTTTTGGTGTCTACGGTAGGTCCTATTGTGTCTGCGGTAGGTCCTATTAACTATGGTCCCCCGTAATAGCATAGGTATCGATTAGAACGTGGCTGCCTGATAAGTAGCAGGTAGAGCAAGGGCCGGTTACTACTTTGTTCGGGGGTCTAACAATACGATCGACATGTTGTGCCAAACCCGCAGGGGCCGCGTACATCGTTTGGGACTCGCTGCTGGCAATCAGCGGGAACACTTCGTTCCACCGAAATTCAGCCAGGAATGCCGGGGGTGAGAAGACTGCCATGTCACCGGCGGCAATGTAAAAAGTTCGCTAAGCTTATTATGCACGGTGATATTTCGTTCGAATTCGCTGCCGTGCTTCAAAATGTCGTCGTGTTCATACTGTTGATGGATCTCAGATAAGGACTCGATAGGATATGCCTACTGTATCATCATGGGAAGTGTCTCCCGTCAAACCGCGTATTCCTACGATGAAACGACCAACTCTCTCTTCAATGCACGCACCCAATAGAAATATGGATGCTTGAGTTCGTAAACTTGCCGTCGAAATCGATACTGCTGTAGATGTAGACCCGCATCCAAGAGGGCGGCACTAGAGCGGTTGTGTTGTCGTTCGTTGGGCGACCCGCGGGGCATCACCATCGATTACGTACAAAAACGTCCGATACGATATACCAAACATCACAACAAGCTCAACATCATCAGCAGAACCACCAGCAGCAGCAGCAGCAGCAGCAGCAGCAGCAGCAGCAGCAGTGGCCGCCATGCTGCTGGCAGGGGAAGAACGGAGAGATCACAAAGAGAGCACGGCCATAGAACCCCTGCACAAATGCATTCAGCTGTTTGCTGAGGGGGCTGTACCACCCCTCTGAGTGTGTGTCACACGCTCTTTCTCTATGTTTCGTTGGTATACCGGTAGTATTGTATGCGAGTCATGGCACTTAGGTGCACATCCTAACATGCAGTTGTCTCGAATTGAATCCTCAGGGTCATCCCCAATACTTATATCCTCCCTAGTGCCAAAGAGCCTCGTTAACTTACCCTTTTTGCGGAAGATGGCCGCGGTTTCCACAAACTCGCAAAGTTTCATAAATGTTCTGCTGCAGGCATGATGGATATATATGTGATATCTGTCAATTGCTACCGCAAGCCCAACCTTGGTACCTGTAGAAGCCTCCGCCAGTCGAGTCTGCCAGGGTTGTCTTGTAGACCATTGGAATTTCTCGCGCAATTAACTGTTCGTTGGAACATTGTCGTGTACATGTACGTGGACCTGGTGGCATTGTTTGGCTGCGTAGCCCACGATTGCCGAGTGCCAGACGGCCCCTTCGGTGGGTGCTCGTCTCTAAGAGCTTTTTTTGACACATTTTGAACAGATCCTTCGGCGACGGTGCCCGGTCCGTGCGAGTCTTTTGGGATCTACCGACCGTTTCGCTCTGTCCTACTGTGTGTCCTACAGATGCCATACACAAAGCATGTATATCGACAGGTATGTTGACAGAGCGCCTACAGGGCGCCACTAACCTATCCACTCGTACGTACGATATGCCTGCCGACAGGTGCAATATATGCCTCGGAATCGCAGATCCTGGTCGACGGCCACACGTCCGTTACTAACAACGCCGCCAGATCGCCCGGAGGTGAGACATACACAGCATCAAACATGCTGTCATGTTTTTTCCGCCACTCTCCTAAGGGGTGTGATCATTTCCGCGTTTTCAGGGTTGCGGTGATAACACCTTTGTTGGGAGTCCATGCGACGACTCTCTTGCGTTTTTTTAGCCTTCGAGTCGGAATGTGCTGGTAGACTGATGCTATATGGTGTAGACGGGGGGCACCTTGAGGCCCGTGTTTTTTGCAACCGATCAGAGTCATTCGTCGGAAGAAGTTTTACTACACTGTTTATTTATTTGCCTGTCCTTCCACTGTAAGCTTTGGTGCTTTTTTTCAAGAGTCGCGATATGCACTACCTTGAGATTGTCTGCTACGATGCGCAAAAGAAGGAAAGCAGGTGTCCATTTTGTTTAAAAGAGTCAGCGGGGGTGTCACCTGCAGTAGACGCGGTACTGACAAACGAGAGGATAGCTCCCTTTGCCGTAGCGCCGGCCCGTACCTTACCTGGTACATGAACAGTATACTTATCTGCGCAAGGTACGTGCTGGACGAAGTAAGAAGCAGCCATATTAGAAAAGGAACCGCGCGACAAGGCACCTTGAAACGTTAATTGAACACCAAGGGAAGGCCGG
>JAYJME010002140.1:0-14352 GCA_036873775.1 Costaria costata
ATAGCGCTTCGCCCTTGGTGCGAGCAAGCAATGCCTGCCTGGTCGACGAAAACCCGGCGTGCTCCGTCCCGCCATTGTAGGGATGCGAGGGTCTATGGTCGTACGACGACGGCCATACATGATACGAGTACACCCCCCCCCCCTCCCCCCCGATCGTCCACTCTCTCCACATGCAGACACATACACATAACTCACATGATAGGGTAAAACAGGAGGTGCTGAACAGATACGAGACATCTGCCCAGGAAGTCGTAGACCATGACTCGGTCGTGGTACACCGAGTACAGGGACGCGAAGAATTTCGGGGAGATCGCCATGAATGGCAAGTGCTGGATGTCCGGGTCTGTGCAAACGCGACCGCAAACAAACGCAAGCAAGGGTGTGTGGGGTGCAACAGTTGGCGCAAAGAGAAAATCAATGGCCCGCGACAGAATGGGGGGGGGAAAGGGTGATATGGGATGTTTGTGGTGGTGCTGGTGCTGGCGGTGTTGTGGGGGTAGTGATGGCGATATTGGTGCTGTTGGTGTTGTTGTTGGTGGTGGTAGTATTGGGGATTATGAGGGTGGTAGTGACGACGGTGAGTATGGTGGTGACGGTGGAGATCATTGTGGTGGTGGTGTATTTTTATGGCGGTGATTGTGATGACGGTGGTGGTAGTGGTCGTCGCGCTGGTGGTGTTGGTGGTGGTGATGATAGTGATGGTGGTGACGGTGGTGGTGACGGTGATGGTGGTCATGACGAGGGTGATGATAGTGGTAGTGGCGGAGACAACAGGAGTGAGGGTAAGGATGGTGGTCATGATGGCGAGAGTGGTGCTGGAGATGATTGTTGTGGTGATGATGATGGTGGTTATGATAGTATGAATGGCTGTGGAAGCCATGGTTGTGGTGACCGTGGTGATGTTCGTGCGGTGGTGGTGGAGGTGATAGTACGAATGTGGTGATGGCAGGAATGATTGGGGTGAAGGCAATGTGTAAGGGGGGTGGTGATGTAGGGGTGGCGGCGGTGATGATCGTGGTTTTGGATATGGTTGTGGTTGTGATGGTGGTGAGGGAGTTGGTGGTGGTGTTTTGTTGGTGGTTATGGTAATGATAATGGCGTTGGTGGTGATGACGGTGGTATAATAGTGATGGTGGTGGTGGTGGTGGTGATTGCGTTGATGGTGAAGTTGACGGTGGTGATGGTCGTGGTGATAGATATGATAATAGTTGCGGCAATGGTGATGACGGTGATGATAGTCATGCTGGTGGTGGTGGTGGTGGTGGTGGCGAGGATGACCATCGCGGCTGAGGTGAGGATGATGGTATTGATGGTAATGGTGGTGGGGATGGTTTTAGGGGTGGTGATGGTGAAGATGATGGTGGTGATGATGGTGGTGGCGATGGCGATAGTACGAATGGTGATTAAGGTGGTGGTGGTGGTGATGGTGATAGTACTGGTGGTGATCAAGGTGGTGATGGTGGTGATGGTGGTGCTGGCGGTGCTGGTGGTAGGGGTTATGGTGGGCTGTGTTAGTGGTGGTGATAGGGGTGGTTGTGATTGTTGTTGTTTTGGTGGTGATGGTCGTGATAGAGGTGATTATGGCGATGGCAATGGTGATTTTATTGGTGATGGTGAAGATGACGATTGTCGTGGTTGTGCCGATGATGGTGATGGTAGCAATGGCGATGGTGGTCATATTAGTGGTGATGGTGATGGTGGTGGCGACGGTGGTGCTGATGGTGGGGATGGCGGCGGTGATCGCAGAGATAAGGATGGTAGTGATGACGATGCTAGAGCCGATGGTGGGTGTGGTGGTAGTGTTGGTGGTGACGGTGGTGGCGTTAGAGATGATGGAGATGGTGGGAGTGGGGATGTTGATGCTGATGGCGGCCATGCTTGTAGCGGTTGTGGTGATTGTGAGGATAGTGGTGGTTGCAGTGGTTATGGTGGAGGTGCTGATGGTTGTGGTTTTGGTGATGGTGGCAATAATGGTGATGGTGGCGGGGGTGGTATTGGTGTTGGTGATAAAGATCGTGGTGATGATGGTGGTGGGGTGGTACTCATGGTGATGGTGGCAGTGGTGATGGTGGTGATGGTGGTGGTGACGATGGTAGTGGTTGTGGTGGTGGTAGTGGTGGGGGGGTGGCGATGGTGGTAATTGTGATGGTGGTGATAATGATGGTGGTGATAGTGGTGGTGGTTGGGGTGATGGTGGTGTTGATGGTCGTGATGTTGGTAATGATGGTGGTGATGGTGGTGGTGGTGGTGGTGGTGGTGATGATGGTGGTAGTGATGGGTTTGGTAATGGTGGGTGTGACGATGATGGTGGTGATGGTGGTGGCGGTGTTAAGCGATGATAATGGTAATGATGATGGTGGGTGATATTACGGGTGATAGTAACGGTGGCGATAGTGACGGTAGTGGTGGTGGTGGTGGTGGTGATCGTGATGGCGATGGTAGTGGTGGCGATGGTGGTGGTGGTGGTGGTCAGGATGGCGGTGATTATGGTGTTGATGCTGGTTATGACGGTGGGTATGGTGGTGCTGATGGCGGCTATGGTGGCTTTGCTTGTGATGGCGGTCGCTATGGTGGTAGGTATGGTGGTGTTGATGGTTTGATGGTGGTGGTTGTGGTTGTCGTTGATGTGGTTGTGGCTGTGGCTGTGATGGTTGTGGTGGTAGCGGTGATGATGGTGGTGGTGGTAATTGTGGTCATGATGGTGGTGTTGGCGATGGGGATGATGATGGTAGTGGTGGTGATGGTGGCAATAGTATGGTATGAATGGCGGTACTGGTGGCGTTGGTGGTGATGGTGGTAGTTGTTTTGGTGGCATTCGTGGTGCTGATGATGATACCGATTATGGTGAACTGTTGATGGTAGTGGTGACGTGATGGTCACATTGGTGGGGGATGGCGTTGATGGCGTTGATTATGGTGATGGTGGTAGTCATGGGGATAGTGAGATGACGGCGCCGGTTGAGATGACGGTATTCATGGAGATTATGGTGGTGGTGGTGATGGTGGTGGTGGTGATGGTGGTGGTGGTGATGGCGGTGGTAATGAGGGTGATGTTGGTGATGGTAATGTAGAGATGTTGATGGTAGTTGTTATGGGGGTGGCGGTGGTGATGTTGGTCGTGATGTTGGTCATGATGCTGGTGATGACGGAGACGGTGGTGATGGTGCTTGTGACGGTGCTTGTGATGGTGGGGATGGTGGAGATGATGGTGGCCATGGAGTTAGTGGGTGTGATTGTTGGAGGTGATCGTGGTGACGATGCTGGCGGTGGTGGTCATGGTGATGGTACTATAACAGTGATGGTGGTGATGATGGTTGTTGTGGTTACTATGGTTATTGTGGTGGTGATGTGGTGGTGATGGTAGTGGTAATTATGGGGGTTTTGGCGTTGGCGGTGATAGTGATGGTCGTAGTGATGGGGATGATGGTGGCGATGTAGATGTTGGTGATGGTGGTGATTGCTGTGATGGTGGTGATGATGGCGGTGATGGTGGTGGCGGTGGTACTGGTGATGGGGTTTTGTTGTGATATGACGATGACGGCGATGCTTGTGATTGGTGGCGATTTTAGTTGTATTGGTGGTGTTGGTGGTAGTGACGATGGTGGTCACGGTGCGCGAAAGGCTGAAATAAGGTCTTGTCCATCATCAATGTCAACTCATCCGGGTTTCTTACTGGTATCATAACGGTGCGTTCCGCTGTGTTGAGTACAAAACGTCTCCCGGACTTCTCTCGTAAATCTCAGCTTGATTGATGCTCTTATTTATACATACGTAGCGCTTGTTTTCTTAGTAGGCGTGTACGCGAGAGAGGCGAAAAAATGGACGGGGAGATGCCACGGCTGAGAAAAAGTGGTTGAATGGCAACCAACCATCTTCGTGACATGTGCAATGCTAGAAATGAAGAATGGATTCTTGCCTGGTCTGCGGTACATCATAAATGATCGTAAAATATATGATATGATACGAGTATTCCGAGTATATTATTTCAATGATTGTGCCTCGAAGGTGGAAACTAATTAATGTCTTGAAATAGTATGGATTAATTAAATTTTGGGCGTTGTATCGTAGGTTTGTGAATGTGTCGAACGGGGGCAGGGTGTTCACAGGAATATGAACAGACTGACGCGTTGATCATGTGCAAATACGACGTATGTCAGGAAACGGTCAGTTAAGGGAAAACGTATAGCGGTCAAGGGTATCAAACCAAGCGTTCCACACTAGCATCCAGTAGTTTGACGTCGGTCAAGTTAACTATTAGAAATATTGTCCTGTTTGCCATCCGACAATCAATATGCGCGGTATGGCTTCAACGCCTACGACCCATAAACATCCCCAGAAAGAAGACGAAAACAAAGGGAGACCAAAAACTACAACCTGTGCGCAGAGTCTAAGTCCCTTCTGTGGGCCTGCTCCATTAGCCCTTTTACTACCAGTACTATTTAACACTGCAAACACTATTATACGTATGCCACACTAATTTCCAGTATTTTGTCGTGTGGTGCAATTCCGCAGCGGTTATCATCGATCTATTCCCTTCGCTCTCCACCCTTTGCCTTCCCCAGTGGCCAGTACCACTAGTTTTTAGGGCAGAAGATAGTGAATCCACCTGGGGTCGCTATTTACTACGCACTCTGGTTGACTGAGGGGTGTTTTATGAGCGGCTCAATCAACCTATATATAGTAGGGTTTTCCAAGCTCCATCATCCCGGTCCGGCCGAATCAACCTAAGAGAGTCTTTCCAAGCACAGCATGCACGCCGGCCGAGTCAAAACCTATAGAGCCTTCACAAGCCACAGCATCCAAGCACAGATCACCCCATAGCGTTCGGGTTCGGGTTAAGGTCAGGCTTCGGGTGGGGTGGTCGACTTTAGGCGAAAACCCGTAAAGATCCAAGCGGTGTGAAGACGTGTCGTCTGTGTCTGTCTCCCCCGTACCTGGTAAATACCTGGTATTAGTTAATTAACAATGCAAGTACGATTATTTTATTATTTATTATTTATTTATATTATATTATTATATAAATAATAAAAAAATAGGAATACACATCTATCTCTCTGTTCTTTTCGTCTCTTTCGGGCCTTTCTCTCAGCTTCTTATTTATCTGCGTGCCACGCACTCTGAACTCTGGCGTTCTTGCGTGTTATTTTCTTAGTCTTTTCTCTACGAAGTATCACCAGTTAATCTATGAATACTATTACACCCAAAGCGACTTTATCCCCCCCTAGGGGGGTTAAAAAGTCGTACTCCCCTACGGTAATTACATACCGTAGGTTTTACTCCAGATGGTTCCAGGATCTTTGATATGGTTCCAGGATCTCTGATATGGCGCTATAATAGAGGCGCTACGCGCACCGGACAGGTTTAAAGGGTGGTTCCGCGCTACGCGCTCCACCGTTTATAACATTCACCCGGTGTGTTTGGGATCCTATGATTACCAATGGGATGGGCCCACTTTGGGTGGGACGATGGACCAAGTTCGATCGGATTACATATTGCGTCGGGGGGTAGGGCCACGGTACAACCCTAGGGGGACACCGGATAATTTTGCTATTACACCACCATTAATACTATGCATTGTCAAGCACTTAGTGCTACTGTAAATATAGATTTATAACGTATGTATACTACTATTTTACCTTACAGTAAGTACTACAGTATTAATATTAATAGTGATATATGATACCAGATATTATACTCGTATGTATGAACAACACACACCCTGGAATTAATTTCCCGAGTCAGTCGAAACAAAAGGGCACGCGCGACGAACATGGTGGCTGCAGATAGATTTGGTCCAGATCTTTCCATAGCTTGTGACCACAGAGCGTGTTTCTCCTATTATATTAATAGGGTGAAGAATCAGCACGGACAATGGGTGTGCTGGATGTCGACGAGTAGAAGAACGGTTTTTTTATGTGAAGAACACACACAATATGCATTCATTTCTCCGTGTTATGTATTGGCTCTTTTTCCTAGAAACATGTGGAGGACAAAAAAAAAAACTATATCACACTGTTTCGTTAAAAAAATCGCTTATTAATTGCTACTGCCGTTACAAAGCTAGCGAGGTAAAGCATCCATAACATTGCAAACCAGGTTGGTTTTTCATTAAGTGGCACCTTGTGGTATACCAGTTACTCACGAGTAAGTGCGGGTTTGGTTCTGTTCCAAGGAATGCGTCTCTTTGAGATGGATCGCCACGCACGTGTGGTTATTGATGTTAATCAGCTGGAAAATTATCATTTATAGTAAAAGTAAAGCTCGACCCCAGACTGCATAAAACCACCGCAACCACCGTCACGACTACCATGATGCATCCTGCGACGAGCACAAGCAACAGCAGTCGCCCTGCTTGTCTGTGCACATAACAAAGGCCGATTTTCTTAATTGAGAATTGCCTTTCCGCGATTAGAATGGCAAATGTTTTTGTTTTGTTTTAGAGATAGATGTACTTTTCCCTCGCAGTCAAGATGTACACTACTATTAGTAAAATATACTGGTAGTATTTTTGTGACAGCTGTCGACTCCGCCAATATAAACAAAAATCAGGATTTGCAGTCTCGAGATATCGATGATCCAAGAAATCCGTATTAGTAATGGGCGAGGCAACTCCCTGCGGAATACACAATGTTCCGTTAATAGTATCCTCTGTTTTACGACCCTGCCAAGGCTGACTTTGATTCTGTTTTTTAGTGGAATCGATGCCTACCATTACTATTTATATTCTCTACTTCGGTTAAAAATTCACTCGTGAGGGTTTTCCGCGTCTTAAACAAAAAACTATATTTCCGCGTCTCATTTTCACGGAAAGGCAATTCTCAAATAAGAAAATCGGCTGTTAGATGTCGGAGTGGTGGCGTGCGAAACCGGCGAGATACGACGTGTTGTGCGTATTTTGTGTGTGCGAGTGGTGGGTGTAGGGGTTTGATCCAACGTCGATTATCCAACACAATCGATGCTGGATCGCTTCTTCTTCCAGGCTGTCGTCGTGTTCTAGACTTATATATACTGGTATATCATACGAAGGCAGAATCGACGTCGGATCAACCAACTTTCATGCTGTCACGTTTAGCAGTAACGTACATATGTTAATACGTTATTCACTGCTGCAGGCGCATTTTAGTGCAAAACAAGTCAACCAGTTTTCCGGTTGAACCGGTTAACCACCTAGACCGGTGTTTTAATCAGATTTAACCGATTAACCGGATAACCGTACCTCACAAACTGCCAGTTTTTGTTTTGAAAAACCGAGTAATCACGCACGCCTGCTGAGTTTCCAAGAACCGCGGTTAACAGTTTATTTTTCTACCTGGTGCCCATCTCTACTGTTGACCAGAAAGGGGGCTGTGGTTGACCTACTTTGTTTAAAGTTCTGATAGCCAGATCCTCTAGCCTCCCGATTCTTCGACATCACCGCCCAATCAATTCTTAGGCGCGCCAAAAGGCACCATCTGCAAGCAAGCGCTATTCCGTTCCTCCGTTCCTCCAGTAACCTGAACAACCATACCTGGTGTGCACCGAGGCGTGCACAATACAAAAAAAGTGCGCTCGAAAAGAAAGCCTTGCGAGCTTCTTGCCGGTTTACATTAAGCGCAAGCAGCGGAGGCACGGTTAAACTTCAAGAGCAGGGGTCAATCGACCAACGTCTGCCGGAATATCACATATGACACTTGCCACCGTGGCCAATGGCCAGCCCAACCTTCTACCACCCTGGTCGAGGGTACAATACTATGCACAAAACGAGCCTACGAGAGCTCCAGACAAACTCCAAGAAAACATACCGGCACGGCTGGTATAACTTCGCACACATGTGGACTAAAGGGTAATTTTTAGAGGCGATCCCTATCCACTCACTTGGACTCATCCTCCAAAATGAAAGCCCCAAAATATATCCATCACAATCATACCAAATAAGAACTTGGGGGAACACCAAAAGGGAAACAAGGTACCCCTCTGATAGTCGTAGGTATCGCAACACATACCACACATGCCTAAACGAAAGGATATAGCAGTACCGTACCTACGTAGTCTATGCCATTGTCAGGGCAGGGCATCCAAGACCTACCAGTTTCGGACCCCTGGGTCTTCCGACCAACATTTATAGCTGGCTCTCCCGGCATGAGCCAGTGAATGCATCGCAGCCGGAGAGCCCAGTCTACGAGACAATAACTCCTTACTGCACATACCAGGTAAGCAGTATAAATATAAATACAAGGAAGGAAGCAAACTTGCCTCGGCAGTTTCAAAAGTCATCAAACCCCTCTTTTAGATTTTCCTCGGAGATTCACCGCAACTGGACACAACAAGGAACTGACTCTCGTCAAGCGCCTTCTGTAAAAAGGATGCATCCAAATGCCATTGCGCGCAAACAGAGAGGCATCAACCCACCCACCCGAAACACTTATGAGTGCACCAGAGGTATACATGATAACAAAATGCGGGCAATTTGCGCGTGCAAGGCGATAACACAAAATACCTTGACTGGTGGTTGCCATTTCGAGGCGATCTCGCAAATATAACACAGGAACATAAGGGCCCAGCACGTACACCATCGGGACAGGGACGGCAAGGAGCGAAATACAGCGCCGTAAGACAACGTTAAAATACCGCTGCCGGTTCGTCGTCTCCTGCACTTTCGTCCCCGCTTTCGTAGTGATCAACGGCATAGTCGTCGTCCTGCTCCTCGTCCTCCACCTCTGCCTCGATGTCGCTCAGCATCCCCGCATCTTCTTTTTCTTTCTCCTTCTCCTTCTCGGCCCCTGTCTCAGCACTTTTCCTCTCCTTGTCTTCTAAAGCTGTTAGAGACTTGCCGTCGAATGCTGGCAAAGCCTTGAGACCCGGGATCGCTCCTGCTGCCGCAGACGTCCCTATGGTGGGTCTGTCCGTTAGCTCTGGCGGTAGATATCTTTTCATCCCAGCTGACAAATGACCTGCAAGCGCTTGTCCCTGAAATGCGCCCTGGAGCACGTCGGAATATCTTTCAACATCTTTGACTGCATACTTCGGGGTAATGTAGTAAATAGATTTCGACATGTCTGCCGCAAGCTCTCTCTGCTTGGCGACGTGTGCAACGTCTTCCTCCAGAATTCGGACAGGCCCCGGGAGGTCCATGCGAGGATACAGCACAGGTGCCTCGTTCTGGATATAAAATGCGAGCAAAACAAATACGGGCACAGGTGTCGCGTTTTCGAATCGAGAGGGAAAACAAAGTCCGTAAGTCGGTGCATGCTCGAGTACGTGTGCAGACTGTATCATACCAGTACGGAGTACATATGACGTAGAGCTACGTAGAGGGACCACATAACGAGTTATACCACCGCCGTTTGACATGTACCTGGCATGTATCAGCCTCCACTTCATGAGATGCACCCGCAAGCCTCAACTGCAACATGATCAAAACAACAGTAGTGAAATCGTCCGACCACCGATCACCGACTACTTTCCGGATACCTGGTATTAGACAGGATACGTATGGTCGAGGTATTGCATCCAGCATTGGCAAAGGCAAACACATAACGAGGCAAACGGTGTTGTGGTTTGGACCATCAAGCAATAGGCAGCCAAACAAACAAAAACCAATGTAGAGGCCATTGGAACATAGCGGTGCAAGACAGAGTCGGTCGATGGCCATTCGTCAAGCTCTAAACGGCTGAACGTTGGTTGTTGTGATGAGTGAGTGAGCTTGTTGGGCTGCGCGTCCAATCGGCCAGTGCTTGCTGGTTCTCAAATCATGCGAGAAGAGAACACGCTTTCAAACCAGCTTGAACTTCTTGATTCACAGTAATTGCACTTCATTGAGCAGGCACCCGTTGGTAAATATAACGATATTATATATACCTGGTACGATATGTTGCTGTTGATTCGTGTATTCAAGGTGGAACCCAATCGGCTGTGGGCAAGTGTGGAAGCGGGCCTGGGGCGGAGCGCGAAGCTTACCTGCTCAGGTCCAAACTTGTCCATTCCTAGGTCCATTTGCGTCTCCCGTATCAAATCTTGGCCAGCACTTGGGGCACTCCGGCCCCTCCCTCGGCCTCCACCCCGTCCACCTCTCATTTTGGTCGAAGGTGCAAGGACCGGGCACTTCTCCGTGTTGTGGGAGGAGAGCTGGGAGCTTGGACAGCGATGTTCCTCGTTCACATGTCCCCTGCCACCGCTACAAAACGCCGCTAAATATCCACAAAACCTTCCATTCCGGCATCACGACTCGCGATGTTACTTGGTTTGCCATGGAGGTAGAGGCCTTTCAACGACTTGATCCAGAGAATTTCTACCGAAGATTCGTTAGTAATGGAGTTCGACCAGACGGGAGAGGGCTCCGTTCCGTTAGGCCAATTTCTGTGGATGTGGGAGTGCTCTCTAAGGAACGGGTACAAGCGTCCGCGTTGGTCGGCTTGGGATCCACGAAAGTACTCGCCGGTATAACGCTGCAAGTCGGCCAGCCCAGCGAAAGCACCCCCATGTGCGGAATGCTTGGTGAGCGCGCACAGTCGGTGTTAGTGTTGGTGTTTCTTCTCCATGGGGTGCATTGCAGACTCTGGTGTTGCAGACTCTGATATTGCAGATTGCAGACTCTGATATTGCAGACTACAGACTCTGATATTGCAGACTGAGACGCTGTGATATTACAGACTCCGTGCTCTGTGCGTATACGAGGTACAGGTACAAGGTACTCGTATGATGCGTACCTGGAACCGTATGTTTAACGAAGTTTGAGCACTACAGCAGTACCCGTATCATACTGCAACTCGTATTCGTTACCTGGTAGGTTTTATCTGGTGTGGCAATAACGAAGTATAAGCACTACAGTACCCTAATCATACTGCTTGTACCAGGTTCGTAGTTTAACCTGATCGTGATACCGGTATATACCAGGACCACGAGCAATCGCAGGAGCTTTGGGTTCGGCGGCACTCTCCCTGAACAAGACGTGGTCAAATTTTGTCTGTTGTATTATGTGCTTCGTCAACGTTACACACGACTCATACAACATGACAAAACTCGTGGTAACAAACAGGAAAGCCGGTTCAGGCTGGATTTCTTATTTGAGAATTTGCGCGTTCTACTTCGTACACTATTTTAGTTTAAACACTCCCGATTTCTTATTTTCCTGCAAATATCAGCCTGCCTTTCTTATTGCTCGTTTTCTTGTTATGATAGCTGTCCATTACTGCTGTATTTACCCTAAGTTAATCGCCAGGTATGTCAAGTGACACGAAGTGTATGTCTTCCATGTACGGCGTTCGCTGCACCTGTTCCTTTGTTGCAGACGTTGAGGTAAAGCTCACCCCTCTCTCTTCTTCCAAGTTCAGCTCGGGGCGGCCAACGGAGCAGGCACAAGTATTGGGGACTTTCGTCAAGAATTCTATAATCGAGTGAGCTGGGGCTTTTTGCGTTCTTGATACTGCGAATTGCCGGTACAACGTCGTACATACGAGGGACAGCGGTCCAGACAAGTCTACTCATATCATACAACGTACCCGGTACCGATACATGTTATCGTTATACCTGGCATGCAGAGATCTATATTACTGCTGTTATTAAATACCAGGTACTATTTTTTTATTAGTTATAGTGGTACGCTGAACTATGCCAAAGCGGGGCCGGTATAGCAGACAAAAACAAATTAGCAGAAAATATGGCAGGGCCACCAACCACCCACAGGCACGAAAGCGCCCAACCACGAAACAACCGACCCACCCCACCCACTCACTAACCCATGGACACACCCACCAACCCACCCACCCACCCACCCACCCACCATGTACTGCAGCAGTACAGCAGTACGTATGGCAGTAGTTGCGCACGTACCCAATTCGTACGCAGCGGCACCATGGCCGAGTGGTGGAACCACCATGGCCCAGAAAACAAAACTGCAAAAGACGGCAAACACCCATAGCCACGAACCGATCCGCCCACCCAACCGCCCACCCTCCAACCTACCAACCCATGGCATCCACGCACCGACCAACCCACCCACCATGTGCTACAGCAGTACAGCAGTACGTACACCAGCAGATGCGTTGGTTCACACCGATTTTGTTGCATGGTTCTACTGGGATGTCCATTTTTTTATGTTCCTCTGCCATGCCGAGGCAGGCCGAGGTGCAAACAAACCGCCCCCGGGCGGGCGCCTCTCCACACCCCCCGCTCGCCGAGTCGGCCATGGGCGGCCTTTATTTCGCCGGGGTCGCCGAGGGTTGCTGTGTGGGTGCAGACGTGGTTCTGTCGCGGTGCCGCGGGCGGCCCGGTGGCGCATGGCAGAGCGGGTTCACGGCGGGGAACACTGAAACCGGCATAGTAGTGAAGATCCAATGCGACGCCATCACTACGGAGGAGCATTACGTATATAATTAGGACCAGTAGCTGTAGCAGCGGTTCAAACATTGAAATTGCTGCTGTTACTGCTGCTGTATGCTTCGATGTGCTGTGACGACTGCAGTCAAGTAGGTTACGTGGGGCTAAAGCCGTCGGGACCAACCGATATTTGCAGTGCACTTATTGTACGATGTAGCTGTAACGAGGCAGTAAGAGCAGCGCGTAAAACTAGGCACGCAAACGAGATGTGGTTGATGCGAAAATTCAACTTCGTATAATATGATGTGGGCATACATATCATGGGTATTACTCCCTTTCGGCACAAGTACGAGACGTGTACAGAGAAGTCTCGCAAGCAGGTATAGGACGAGTTCCTCAAGTCTGATACCCTGGTATATGATACCAGGTATATTGTTACCGGAAAGTATCATATCAATACGCAAGAACGCCACCGCAGGCCTCAGTTATCGATTGACCTGGAAAGCGCGCTGCGACCAACTGGTTACCATTTGCATGGTACTTGAAAAATGACTGGTCAGGTCCGGAGCACTGGTACTGACGGACCTCTCAATTGACGACGGTTCCTTCGCGTGGAAGCTGTGTATGGACATCGTCTGCCTGAGCTATGATGGCAACCTGGCTGATGCTGCCCTGATTGCAGCGATGGGTGCGCTCATGCGCTTGCGGCTTCCCGGAACTCGGCGGGTTGATGACGAGGTTTTTCTCACTGAAGGTGAGGAAGACTCGACTAGGCATGTGTGTGCTTGGAGCTATTTTAGCAGCTCAGAAGGGGTCAATGCGGTATTTCAAATGTCGTCGACAACACACGGGTGCGCAAATCCCTCACCGACGCACTGTACCAGGTAAGCTTTACATGCATTTGGCTGACGCATGCAGATATGAGACTCTCGAGCTCTGCGATTTTTCCTCCAGCCAAGTATTAGCGTGGCAGAGGTTGCACACACATTGCTTGCAGAAAATACGTCCATACTGATGTACTAATGTACCTGGTAGATGCAAGAGGATGTTGTTCGTGCACGTGTTTGATTTAGTCGCGCTTTTTCTTTGCGACCTCAGACCCACCAACTCGGTTGGAGATTCGGCATATTCCAGTGCCACTGACTTGCGGCGTGTTCGACGGTGCCATCATAACGGACCCGTCGTTACTAGAGGAGGAACTTGTGACGACACATATTACTGTGGTGTCAACCGCAGCTGGACAGGTATGTATGGCAGGGCGAACCTCGTTTACATGAGTGACCAGCAGCTTCTCTCTTGGTGCGTTGCGAAGTTCGTTGGATCACGCGAAGTATGCACGTGTTCTGTCACAACTCTGTAAAGTCCCTTTTAATGCGAGTGTTTAGCATTCCTTTCGCTGGCCCAGCACACACGTAACTACGTAGTTTCAATGTTTCGGTAGTACTGTGGGGTTATATCGTAAACACTTCATTTTTGCCACGTTTCAAGTATGACCGTTTTAAGAATATCGCGAAATGCGTCTGCCCTCTTTTGCTAGGTGTGTGGAGTCCACAAACCCGGGGGCAGCTGTACATCGGGAGGACAGCTCAACGAGTGCCTTCAACTTGGCCAGCAACATGCCGAACGCTTGTTAGAAACCCTTAAAGCAGCGACGGCAGTTTGAGCAGGACATCGAGATACATGATGCCCGTGATTTTGATCGCAAGCAGCTATATTTTTTTTTAATACGGATCGGGCTGTGTTATACGTGGTGTTGTGGTACATTGCCCTGGGAGGCCTATATGATGCCTTGCTGGAGGGGTGGGCATCGGGCATTTGAACAGGCAGGCCTCTTAAAATTCTGCGGTTACTGTCGCGTGTACCCTGTTGGTGCGTGGTGCCGATGGCGTACGTTTGGCGGCTGCCCGTATGCAAGATGCGGCTGACCGTGCATTTGCTGGTCGCGAACTGCTCGGAGTGGGACAAGACGTGAAGCAAATTTACAAGGGTGTGTTCGGTACGGTACCGGTATTCTCGGTACCGGTATGGATGTCCTACCGAAGTTACCGAAGTGTCCGGT
>JAYJME010002141.1:0-14351 GCA_036873775.1 Costaria costata
TGGCCAATCAAAACACTCTTAACTCTAAATCCTAGTGAAACACGTGCATTCAAACGCAACACATTTCATCATTAAACTTGTTTACTTGTTTCAGCCAATTGAAACATCGTTGTTTTCTGCGCATGTAAACGTCTGGGCTTCAAAGTCCCCATATAAAGCTAGATATTTAGGATCTTGACCAAATCATACATCACGCATCACGTAGTTTTTGGTGAGAGGCTATGGGCTATGTATGGCAGTTCACAGCTACGATAGCTGCGCATCTTGGGAGTCATTCTCGGTGGCAGGAGTTGGGTGCTTTCTACACTCGGCGATCGTGTTCGGAGCGGTTAGTGGGTGGGCCGTTGTTCTTGATACAGCTCGCTTCGAGGCTTCCCTGCTGCGAGCTAGCCGGGGCTATCATCGAGGACGATTGAGGGGAGAGGCAAAATCCCAAGGTTCGGCGTTTTACTTTTTGTCTTACCCAACCAAGGTGAGATTTTGACCCACAGGGTGACTTGTTGTGCTGTTGTTGTTGTTGTTGTTGTTGTTGTTGTTGTTGTTGTTGTTGTTTTCGTTGCAAGCTCTATCTGCAGTATTAATAGTATACTATCTGTTTTTGACTGTGGTGGCCAGCACCATCACCACCCACCACCGTCATTGCCCTGGTACCAGCATCAGAAGAAAAAGCAACAGCTCACTCAGTGGTTCTCACCACTACTCAAATACGCGAAAGAAAGTTCAGCCTTGCTTGGTATGCTGCACCAGAAGATGCAAGCATATCTCTTTATTTTCGACAGTCAATTCAGTACCTCGAGGGATATCGAAAGACTGCCTGCAGTAATGCATGCTCAACTGCATATATATAGCATGTTCGAACAGGACACGCAGCAGCTTGATTGCCATGAGCAATGTCACCAACAATCGATGGAAGTATAGTGCTATTTATACTCTAGATCGGAGAGCTCTTGATGCTGTCCGGACGTCAGATCTAAGAGCCGGGTTCAGTTGATTTCGGCCCTCTCCGCGCGTGGCCGCCGTCTCGTTTTGAGTTCATAAAATCTGTCGCCCAATTTCAAATGTCACTCTCTATCTCTTCCCGTGACGCCATCACCATTCCCGAATCGTGGAGGACAGTCTCGTAGTCCACGCATGCATCTCGTACTATAATACTACAGCTTGCTGCTTTCACAGTGATGGTGTTACTCTTCTATCACTCTGTCAACAGCTGTCGGAGGTACGTAATGTACTGCTCTCGCTACGCATTCGTCAGAAAAACAGGATTAGACGACAAGGTACCAGTATTCGGGAGCCGTTTATACTGAATTTAGTGGGGCACGCACTCATTCTGAAAAATCGTATCGTACGTAGACTCAGGCTACTCACAGGCTATAGACCGGCTTCCTTCCTGTTTTTACAGTGTGTCACACAGCAGTGTAGTAGCGTACCAGGTATGTATCATACCGGTACGTACCAGGTACAGCACGTACAGTACCAGGTATCCGTTATGTATCTGGTATGGTATACCGGTATATGTTTTCGCTCGTATCTCTGTCTCCCTCCGCCGACACGATACGATAGCTCTACGAGGTACTCTGTACGCTCGTCCGTCTTGCGTCTTGTTTTCTTCAACAGACTGCTGCGCTGCTGCTGCTGCTGCTGCTGCTGCTGCTGCTGCGGTGCCGCTTGCGGTGGAACGAACCCATTTACCAAATACTAAATCCAGCCTGGGCTAGCTACTGCTGCTTATTTGCACCTGTGTGGACCCCCCACCCATCGAAACATCTTAGCCTCGACAAGAAAGAGAGGCCAGGAGGCCTGCAACACGCGACCGACCGACGTCCCCAGATACCACGTAATACCTAAAATAGCACCTGGCATGTATTATATCACGCAGCCTGCAGAGCTGAGTACTGAGTACAGCAGTATTCGACCAATACCAATCAATTTGGTCCGACCAACTTTTCTGAAGATCATTTGATATTTTTGGAAGCTTGCATCCTCGACGAGGAATGCAAAACACGCGAAATCGACAGGCCAGACAGCTCGCAAAAATACTGTCGACCAGCTTGGCTGAACTGAACTGGCAGCTACGACATACTCGCTGCTCGCCACATCTGCACCATCAATCATCTATCGTGTCACAAGAATATGCGGCGCAATCACTAACGGTTCATTTTTATCGACGTTTCACCATTCTTTATGACACAACACTTGTAAACGACTACGCACACACGCAACACGTACACGAAACTCGAAACTTCGTATTCGTAGCGCTCTGCAGAGAGAGCGTGTACATAACGGGTCGAGTAGGTGCCGACTTACGACACCAGGATAACAGTGGAGCACTTTCGTCTGTTTACTACCAGGGTATTCAATACCAGTACATAACACCAGCTACTCGTACGTACGTACGTACTCGTACTGTTTCAGGTTTGTCGTTTTGTTGCTTCACACGGGCTCGTTTCGTTTAGACGAACATGCCCTGCACTCACTCGTGTAATCATCATACACGTATCATAGTTGCTTCCTACCCCCCTTGTGCAGCCAAATACGGGGTTAGAGAGCAAAATAAAGGAGGAGAAAGCAGGGCGGCAATGGGTCGCTAGAAGCAAGTAGTGATGATGTTGGCACAACAAGCCGACGCCGTGATTGACGAGCACAACAGAGTAGAACGACCACTTTCAAGGCATTTATTTCGTTTTTTTTTACTCTGCGTACTGTTTGTAGTCAATTTCCCTTTGTAAAAGTTAATATTTCGTCGGGCGATGAGCGAGCAGGCATAACACGAGCAGCTGGGCACTGTCACAGAGCGAAAAGGACGCACCCAAAGTTGGCTTCGGAACGTCGGTGCCACGATTTGGAAGCCTGTTGTACTTCGACGAATCCTCTGTCGATGCCGAAACCTGACGTTCTACGTTCTTCGAGAGGTCGGCGGCAGTGAAGGCCGAAATGGTGGACCTTGGAACATCCCCTTGGTTGTTGCAAGCAGCTTTTTTTGTCCCCTTGAAATAACTGCACTCGCGTTTTCGGGGACATAATACTTGGATTCAGTATGCGAGATAAACTTTGCAGGTCTACAGGGGTTTAAAGTGTAAATGTTTCCTCGACGCCAGCCCCCTTTAGCAACCAACCCCCCAGCGTGAGATGTGGGCCTTTTTACGAATCAATAGACCTGTGGAACCTCCCTTCCTCTACAGACATCTATCTATCTACCGTGCACACAGGCGCGCGTCAGTAAGCCCTGCGGCTGTTCCCTCGACAGCTACGAATTTGTTCAAGCATATCGCCCCAAATTTTGTCCGCCACGAATTGAATGCCGATTGCAGTAACATCTGTACTTGAGTGTCACGTTTATATATATACTTCGTATATATGTGCTATCATACCGACCCCATGAAGAGCGGAAGAAGGTGACTATACATAGTGGGATTCTTGGTGAAGGGCCTAGGGCTTGCGCCCTGGGCGAAAAGAGGTATCGACCAATGACAGGCCTTCAAAAAGGTTAACAATAGTCAAGCGTTTCCTAAGGGAGAAACCACTTGTTTCTGAAATTTTCCTGAACGGGCCGATTTCAGGCACTCCAAGGCATGCCGGTAAAAAAATTCGCGCACATATCCGAAGTTCTAACTGACTGCGTCGGATCTCAACAGCAAGTAAAATTTAACCCCCCAAAGTCAGTGCCATACTGAAACTAAGTAACTGGGCAGGACAAACGGTTGCCCTCTGCTGTTCCCTAGGTGTCGCCTCGTATATAGTACTGTTAGACGGAGGAAATATATGTTTGTTTTTTTTCTGGGAACTTACGGTCTCAGAAAAGCCGCCCAAAAAAATAGGCACGCCACACGTAGTCACTTCAAAGCCATAAGCACGCGAATATTTTAGGTCGAACTTAAGGTGACCTATTAATAGGGACAACTAGTGGATTTGATTATAGTCGTATACTCGCCTAATACTCTCAGCAGAATAAAAAAGGGACCCTACTCGTACCTATATATAAGGCGACACGCCCTATGATGTAGGTACCTTTTCAGCCGTGTGGCCAACGCAAGACATTATTGAGCTCAATTTTTGAGGTTTGGAGCTGCTGTCCAGCACCGTGTGCCCCTGTCGTGCATTATTTACTCGCAACCCAGCTCGACAGCATTGCAGCTTGTCGCTGACGCTTCGCGAAATGACTCTCACACTGCAACCGGAATCGTTTGGCGACCGCCGCGTGCGAGGCACCATTCTCAACCTTCTTCAACAACTGCGTTTTGGTGTTAACTAAACATGGGACCACCGTGGCGCTATATTTCACCGAAGGGTATAGCGGCGCCCACGTTGTGATTTCTTGCGCCTTCACCTCGTTCTTGTTTTTTGAGAGGGTGTGTTTGATTTTTTTACACCCCCGCAACCCGCGAGCATCCTTTCAATGCCCCTCCATGCCCCTCAACATCGGGTGTCACTAATACTAACGACTAGTACTAACGTTGCTAGCACAAGTTGGCCTCCTACCTGGACTCTTGGCTGCAGCATGGCGGTTTCGTTTCAGTGATTTAAGTACGCGTCTTTGAACCGTTTTACTACTGCACAAAGTATCCCACGCTAATGCCAAGACAAGTGTCTAAAAAAGCACGCTCTAAAGAGGTTATACCAACAGTCCAATCCCGGTATATACTCCCACACCATCCTTCCCACGCCTCGATACGCTACAAGACTGCGCTACGAAAGGCTACACTACAAGGCACGCCCGGCTTCCGAAAATCCCGCCGGCCTGGCGATGCGCGGGCGGCACCTCCCTCACGTCTGCGCCACGCCCAACACAGCGAACCTTTGTTGGTTATTTATAGCACTACCCACTAGCATACTGAGTCACGTGTGGCAACTATGTAACCAACAACCTTCGGCATCGTGCACCCAGCGCCGCGTGGCGAACAGGGGACACGCCCGACGTGCTTTGTCCTGCATATCTCTCAACTCCTAGCGAGGCTGGCACCCCTGTCCGTTACCACAGTAGTGGGGGCGAGGGGAAAACGCGGCGGAGGGGGTAGGGGGGAGGGGGGGGGGAGCGTTGGCGGCGGCGGCGGCGGCGGCGGGTGTTACATAGAAAGAAGCGTGCTGAAATGCGGAGCAAGTCGGAGAACATATTTCATTGCACCGCGACGACAGGGAAGGGAGCAAACGCTTGCCTGAGCGCGAGGACCTCCACTTGCTCGGCGTAGCATATTGGTATAGAAGTTCAGTTTACCCCTGCACTAGTATCTACGGAGTATGTCCTACTACTACTACTACTACTACCACTGCTACTACTACTACTACTGCTACTACTACTACTGCTACTACTACTACTACTACTACTACTACTACTACTACTACTACTACTACTGTATTTATAGTATCGTGCGGTGTGCGTGTCGGATACTGCTGTATGTCCTTCCACTGTATTAACACTTCGGGTACACCCCCGACCCCTCTATAAAAGTAATGTACCAGGTAGTAGTGTTACTAGTGTTATTAATAGTATTAATAGTGTTAGGTTAAGACCGATGCTGTAGTTGTCCTTTTCCTTGAATATTGCTTTGCCTCTGAAGCGCCAAAGAGCTTAATAACTATGTTGTACACACTAGTTGTTATTTTCGTTGCCCTGCATCATACTCGCCTACTACTATAATACTATTCTAATACTATTATAATACTATTAGTAAGTGTTGTGCTGCCTTACCGTTGCAGGGAACATTGTCACAAACCAATCTCCCTCAGTACTTAAAATTTTGTTGGTATGAGTAATATGTAATACCCTGGTATGCCATAATCTACAAAACAGTTTTGGCCTGGTTTATGCGGACATGTTGCGCCCGGTTATCATTGGCTGTGGCGGTGAAACGGCTAACCGAAAAACTACAGTAGACACTTTGGTGCTAACAAGTTAAGTAAGTACGGGGTATGTATTGGGGCAGGATAGCAGAATGCTTAGCACGGCATCTCACCTTCGCGTAGACGCCTGCTGACCCTGCGGCAGAAACCAGACCCCCGGTTCCGGCTCCGATGGCGACTAGGTTGTACGTCTGCCTCGACGACACAGCAAGACAAGATGACGAGATAGGCATTACATGGATGCGTCCGCGACAGTATAGGAGTATTGGATGCCACAATGACGCCTGACGATTGCTTTGATTTAACGCCACAATGACGACCGACGACAGCCGAATCCAACCGTTAAAAAAGGGATTCAACCCGGTCTCGCCTGGTCGATCTATACACAGAGTGGCAAATATTAATAGGTCCATCTCGAGGACGGGATTGCCCTGCATCTCTGAAAGACAAAAGCTTGGGAACGGTCCTCTACGGAAGTGGGCGAAGGAGAGTGTGTACCCGTCTACTGTACTTATTTACAAGAAGAGGACTTTATCGACGGAATCAATTAGCTAGGACCAAGAACACGTAACAGCCGCACTTGTTTTGTCTCTACGTACGAGTATGATATCATTATGATACCATACTTAGTAAGTATTAATAGTGCATCTAACTCACCCCGTCAGGTTCGGCGTCCACCCACTTAGCGGGGTGCACGTTGTCCAGGAGCGCTGTGTTGTACTCGTCGATGGGCGACACCCCGATATCAACGAGGGTGTCGATCATGTCGGCATCGCGAGAAACCACTCCTTCCAGGTCGGCCTGTGTGAGAGGATCACCTCCCGAGGTTGTGGGGAACAGGCGTGTGGCCAGAAGCGTCCACGAATCCTGATCGACAAATGGAACGGTGGCAACGGCAGGGCGGCCGACGACAACGGCAACGGCATTGGAGAGTTGTGAATACAGCAGTAATACCATCCAACAGTAGTACATTAATAGTAATTCTGTCTACTATGTCAACAGCAGTAGGTTGAGCAAACAACCATTCCGTCGCGCACAGTATACCACAAAATAACCAGTAGCGAGCGCTTACCTGGTACCAGTGTACCAGTACTACTTCTTCGACATTATGGTTGACAGTTGTTGCCTCAAGAAGAATACTTGCAGGAAACGCAACCATGAGGGTGTGTCTTAACTTACTCTACAGGCTGGTTGAAGCTAAAGGACTCAAATTGCTTCAGCATCGAAAGTTCACTCCGTTTGTTGGAGATAGATGCTGAAATTTTGTGCATGTGTTCGATGAGCCCCTGCCGACCCGTTAACGGACGGCGTTTTTTGTTTTTGTTGTTTTTTCGCCAAAAAAATGATTTACATATTTTTTTAGGGAATGCTAACTATCTGGCGAAAAAAAACAAAAAACACCATTTCGTTCAAGGGTCGACAGGGGCTCATAGAACACGTGTGCAAAATTTCAGCATCTCTCTCCAAAAAAACAGCGTGAAGATTGTGACTTGTGCGGAAACATGTATAATTGACGCAGTTGCCTTTAGTTACTTAGTTTCAGTATAATATCGGTTCTTGGCGTTAAACGTGACTGGATATTACCGCTAGCGCCAGCCCCAGGCCCTTTAAAAAAAAATGGCAATGCCACCCTCTTCCGCTGTTCATGGCGGTCAGTATGACACCAAACATGTCAAATTCGAGTAAATTTCGCATGCGGCATTCATATTTCGTGCCGGACATACATATATATTGCTTGAACTAGCTCGTAGAAGGCATGGAACGGCTGAAACTTGGAATGGAATAATATTACAGTACGAGTTGTTCAAGAATTGCTGCCGATTGATTATCAAATCGAGCGGATTCTAGGCGTTCCCACCCTGTCCGTATTTTTTTGAAGAGGAAGCCGAAGTCCCACAGTAGTTAATCTCGTGCAGCAGGACCGAACGGCCTGACCGAACGGGCACGTAGACATTACGAAAACGTCTTTATTGGTGCTGGGAGTGTTCCGAAAATTGCCAAGAGGCCCACGGGGGTGTGGAGTTGCATGAGACGACACGCGATGGCGCATGTAGACGCCACAGGACGCGCCTGCGGCAGGTGTCACGCGCTATGGCCATGGCCTGGCCAGGAGGCTCACGACGGAAAAAAACGGGCGGCGGACGAGACTCTACTAGCTACTAGCGATGTGTTTCTAACAAACGTGCCGAACTGATGTTCATAGAAACTCCAGGGGTCCGCGTCAAGCCGCGACGGCGATATCACAACTTCCAGATTTTTCCTGAGGGTGACTCTTGGATGGCTTGCACTGCCTCCGCTCTGAGGCAGCCTTGCGCTATATTTGCGTGTGAAGCTACCCTCTGTGTCACGAGCGCTCGGTGACGGCACCCCTGTCCTAGAGCCGAGCTGCACGGGTTCCCCACCAAATCAGATGGGTTATTTCCTGTTCCACCTGTTCAGAGTCGATTGCCCTGAATTCCAATCGGACCCAAACCGGTAAAACCAGCTTGGAATCGAACGAACGACGACGAATACTCTCGATGTATTCCAATCATTCCGATAATTCCAACCGGCCGACTAAAGTTAAGACACACCCTGACGCGTGTCAACTATTGCGGCCGAGTCTGCAGGAAAATAATGTACGAAGTACTCGTATGAATATGACTAATACATGGAACGTCACACCCTGTGAAACATGAATAAATAAACCACGATTTCTACACTATATACAGTAGTAGTACTGCTTAGGAGGGGGGGGGCACTGATGTCGACGCGGCGAAGTGACGCTACAGCAGCAGGGTATTACTTAGCTCGCAACACGGGATTCAAGCGTCTTGCGCGCAACACGCGCCGCAGGCGTATATGCCCCCCGCAGGTGCCCCCGCAGGACGGCCGGAGGCCAAAAGTAGCGATGATTGCGTGAATTTACGCCCGAAAAACACAGCAGGTGCTTTTAGACGAATAACAAACATGTGTTTCGCCAAAGGGTGAGAACCCTGTTAAAAAAGGTAAAGCTTTAAGGTGCTTCAATGTTTTTCTCCATTCCATCGAGAAGGACACGCGCAACAGCGACAAACGTTGCGCGGCACGAAACCGCAAATCCGACCCAAAAAATGCGCCCGCGCGACAGCGCAACAGCAATGAATGCCCTTTCCAGCAGCATGATACCAGCTACGAGCACGAGGAGTCGATTGGGAACCAAGAAAGCCTGTATCATACTGCTGTAGTAAGGTAAGTACTAATAATAGGGTAGGGTTCATACCCGGGTATCCCCGAGTATATACCGAGTACCTGGTATATTGTATACCCTACCTGGTACTACAAGGAGATATCAACACACGCTTGAAATCTTGTGATATGTTACCACTACTGCACTGAGCACCAGAAGGACAAAATTCGAAAGGAAACGCACTCGCACGCAACACGAGTCAGTAAGATCAGCTCAATTAAATCAAAGCTTTATCCTATACGAGGTACGAGGTATTAGACTAACCTTTTTCCCGGATGCGTCGGTTGCGACTCCGCCTGTGTTGGCGTCCTCCGTGAACCGGTAGAACAGCCCGCTGCTTTGGAAAGGGTGGTCCCGCGTGACATGGCTGAAGTAGTCCAGCTCTGAACAAAAAGGAAGGAGAGGTCAACATCAGATCACCGGTTATTAATAGGCGATCGCACCATAAATATCAATATAATATCAATATAATATAAACATAATGTCATACACGTGCAGCATGATACCTCCCTCCCGTTGCAGCAGGTATGGTATGATTTACTCATTTACTCACTTACTGATATTGTTTACCAGGTAGCAGGTAATTATGTTATAGCAATAATTACCCTGCGCCACGCAAAAAAATAGGGACCCTTTTCGAGCTATGATGCTGCTGTACGTAACTGAAGCCGATTCTACGACCGAAGATCTACGACCGCCTACCAATGTTTTCACATGTATATGATTATCCAAATTCACCAAAAATCAATAATCGCAGACGAGTCGACGACCGTTACAAATATTCTGCATATCCTGAATATCATACTCTACTTGCGCGAGTTCCTACTGTACTGTAGCGACAACTACGCAAATGTTAAAAGGCCGTTGAAGCTTCTTCACGCCCCAATGGAGTAAAGTAGCAGTAATGTAGCAGACGGCCGAGTCGGTGAGCGGTTCGTTGGTCTGACGGTCTCACCCATGAGGAGATTGCCGATGGCCTCCGCATCTGCGTTGTTGTTAATCTTCTCGCTGTTTTCCATGAGCCAATCAGCGGCGTCCTTGCCCACGAAGCATTGTTTGTACGTCTAAGGAGCGCGAGCAAATCAGGACATCACGATAACAAACAAACTCGCATCAGTCTCGTGTCGAAGCAATTTAACATTTAACATATACTGTATGTACCAGGTAGGAATTTTACCATACAGCATTAGGAATAGGAAGGACGGCGATTAACATGGGAGAGTCGAAATCCAGGTAGGTGCAGACGCGGGAGGGCGGGCAATCCGTCAACAAATATGGCATGCTTTGACCAGGTTAAGGCTGTACCAGGTATGTACTTTGCATTGAATTAAAGTATGTATGCTATACATTTCATTCTCAGACAGCATCAAGAAACCCAGCCTTACGGCTAAAAACACAGCTGGCTAAAAGTACTGCCAGTCGCGACCATCTCGCACAAGTTGTCGTAGCAAGTACCAGGTACGCATTATATATATTAACAAACTTGATTATACTACGTACAGTAAGTATTATAAACTCATAAATACGAACTGGTAGCGTAGAAAACCATACCAAAAACCGCCGTCGAAGGCTTACAGCGACGCGTGTGTCTGTTTATGTCCATTACTACTTACTACGAGTGTGTTCCCCATTTACACACCGCCAAAAAATACTAATAATATTATACCTGGTACTGCTGCTGAACTGTAGTGCCCCCTTCGAGCCTACTGAAGCCGAGTTCTAACTTTTAACTGTTCTTCTACTTCGTATATTACGACCGCCGACCGAGACGTATATATACGAAGTATCGTAGTATACGATTCTCCAAATTCTCCAAAAGCCAGAAGCAAGCAACCAAAGCACTCAAGTTGACGACCGTTACATATACCCTATTACAATATTCTGCACGTTCCTAGCGGCAGCTGATGAGTTTTGTCTTATATTCAGATTTACTGCTGTCGGGGGCGTGCCTCTCGCAATTTCCGTACGTAGTCTTTACTTGTACCAGCACTCGTCACCCGCCACAAACCATCACCCGAAGGTACGCCATTACTAAAATAAGGTGCCTGAGCCTGTCGTATTTTAATAAATTCATAAAATTAATACGAGTATGATATAAGCAAAAGTAAACCTGGGGACCGACCTACTGCTGTAGGCTGAGCCTCGACCGGCTCCGGCTCCCTTTTTCCAGGTTTTGCCGCGATTAAAACAAACGGTTTGTCGATTTCTGCTGAAACGCAAAAAAAAACAGTTTTCGGCTAAAATTCGTCTTGAAATATAAATATTACTATTCATACTACATACCAGGTACGAAGGGAGGGAGCTTGAAGTGTAAGGGCGAAGACAATGATATCATCGACACTCATCGACACCTTTTACAAGACGCGCACATTTGCACGTCTGAAAAAGATACCAGGTCCTATCCCCTAGATCGTACCGCCTCATTATCACTTTGATCCTTCAAGGCATCGTCTTTCATCAGACATCCTGGCTCCCCGGCGGGGCACTTCTGATATTACCTCTCGTTGCTGACCCCAAGAGTGTGGTGACACCACGCAAACCCACCTCGGTGTGTCTCCACACCCAAACTGAACGAAGAGATCTACGTACCTGCTGCGGGACTACCGTCCCACATTGCGTTGTAAAGTAAATATCAAAAATCGGTTCACTCCAAAAAAACATGTTTTCGGCAACTTCGGCTCGAAATCTGAAAATCTGCTCGCTCACACGGAAAAGCGCTTGCTGTGTGGCAGGCAGGCTCAATCAGCGGCTCATTTCGGATCGACGCTACAAAATTCGGCTCCAAACATGAAAAAAAAAAACGGTCGATTCCAAAAACCATCTTTGATAATCGGTAATTCGTAATTCGGCTTTGGATTCTCAAAGTCGACCTGCCGTGCTCTGCTACAAATCTAGGCACGTCAGAGTTTCCATGTCATTTGTCAAGGGCTATTTATTACCTGGTACCATTTATGTATATATCAGAATCCAGATGAAAGGCTCGGGGCTCGGCCCGCCGACAGTCGGCTCAAAACGAGAATACAAATCGGCTCTTTAAGAAAACCACCGAAAATCGACCCTGAAAACCGATAATCGCCCTTTTCGGCTAAAGCCGGCCGCGGCTCAGCCTATTAATAGCCTCACCTACCGCTCGTCGAATCCTATTACGTACGAGTATACACATACTGCGGTTGTATCCTATTCCCTCCGTATGATACGAGTACTCTTGTGTCCTGTTTGTACCAGTACGTGAGGGGTACGTTTCATACCACCGACCCCATTATTAGCCATGATGGGCTTGGCATGTGGCACTCACTCTGAGCCGGTAGGTGCGGTCCTTGATTTCCAGTCCTTGGTGCATCTGCTCCCCAAGACTCTGTCATGTTTCGGGCGCATTGAGAGGGAGCGATATAACATACCAGGGAAATGTCAAGGTTTGAGTCCTCACGTCCCAGTCGGGGCACTAACCAAGCCTTCAACCCAGCAGCACAGCGTGTATATGTACCTGCTCCATTTCCTGCTTTTTGCGAGCTCTGAAACTCTGGTATGAATTAACCTCTTTTTAGACTACATTCTGCCGCCACTACGGCATAGATACGAGTACGAGTACTGCTGCTGCAAATAAAGATTGAACTTTTCGACGGAAAGACAAGCGAAGAGATTGAACATGTGAAGAGAACACGAAACCGGGAATGGACGCGAGTGGAGCGCGAGTGCGCCGATCATGATTTATCCGATTTTGCTGTGCTGCTTCTGGCGCGACAGGCGACACCTCGAACATCGCAATGCTGCAGCAGCATAGTGTAATGGGAGGCTCGAGGTTGTGCTTTGGTGTTGTTGAGGTGTTGTGGTGTTGTTGTGGTGTAGTCGTGGTGTTTAGGTTGGACCGCATCCTACCGTAATATTTCTCCTAATTCTCCTGCCGCATTGCACCGCACCGCAAAACCGAAAGCCTCTCCTTTCCCGCCAGAAACCGCAAGTCTCTCCTACGCCTATGTATTGTCTACATGCCGACAGTAGTTACGGCATCACGAGCGCCGTCTCGGACACCGGGCCGGATAAATCCGAACAACCCGCAGGACCTGCTTGCTCTCCTCTACCTCCACGGGCGCTCGTACCGCGGCACGAAGCCGCCGTCTCCGACCTGCAGAAGTTTCCGCCTCATTTCGTACTTCGAAAGTATACCTGTAATAGCACCTGGTACCTGACTGCAACAACAATGAATGGGTATGATGCTGCAAACACCACTACACACTCAAGGAGAAAGCTGCATCTGCGCGAACGTGTGCACGAGGGCAGACTGCTCTACATAATGCACTTTGATCCCCGCCTATGAATCCGGCTGTTGTCACGAGTACGAGCCACACACGCGCCGCGCCAAACTATCGAAAAGCTCTTCAAAAGCTTGCCACATGAGACTACACAAGCAAGCAGCAAGCACAACAAGACACAGGTATTATAACATTAGGGTTTCTAAACAAAAAGTCTGGTACAGCAGTACCTTGATCTCTTCTTCCAGCAACTCGCTGCCCCCAACAGACTTGCCCATCTCAGCCATAGTTTTGTCGAGTAGGTAGTTTGGACGCGATGAGGCAAGCAGTGTCCTAGCCTGTAGTCGAGCGAGAAATGGCTATGGGTACTGCTGTGGTGCTGCTGCTGTGCAGTGTTTGTTTTAGTCTTCTTCCTCTTGTTGGCTATCGGGGTATTGATCGGAACATCGGGCCGTCGGCACATCGGATAATATCGGAGATCGGAGCAAGTTTGAAGGTTTTGGAAGGTTTCAAACTTTCAAGTTTCGAGAAGGCTCGCCTTATACAAAAGCCGTGTTCCGAAGATTATATCCAATTCTGCCTGCGCGCCAAAGTGCGTTTCAAATTCACACATACCACACATATACCACCAGTATATCATAGCCTTTGACACGAAAGTCGCCATCAAAGCAAGTACAGGCACATACCAGGTACATATTACATGGTACTGCCAAAAAATATGTATCTATCTCTATAATTCCAAGTAGGTTTCTCCCGAAACGTGGGTGCACCCCAAAAAAAAAAAGTATCTCATACTAATATTACCAAGTAGTTTTGTCCCCCAAAAAACGTTCACTTGGAAATAGTGTGGGAACAGGGTTTAAACATAAAACGTGCCTTATCTCTGTTTGTTCGCCTTATTGACGGCCTTAACCAAAATCTGTGTCTGTTGGTCTGTGGTCTGTTGTTGTGGTGTAACGTCTCACTACTCACCACTCACCACTTCTTCTTTTTCCTGTTTGGTAGTATGCGGGCCCTCGGTGTCCTGCTGCCAGTCGTACAACGTACAAAGTATGTAT
>JAYJME010002143.1:0-14349 GCA_036873775.1 Costaria costata
GGGGGGGGGCACGTTATTGGGCCAAACGGCACCGCGGTGCTGGACGGGGCAAGAAGATCCCCCCTTTTGACTGCTATTAGTAATAGTTGCGGGGGGGGATATCCCCCTGCACATGTCCATTTATGTACTATTACGAGGGACCATAGTATATAGGACCAAATATTGTTAGCAAAAATAGGTACTTGGGTTTTGACGTCTACAGTAGGTTTTATTGTGTCTACAGTAGGTCCTATTAACTATGGACCAAATATTGTTTAGCACAAATATGGAAATATACAGGGTTTGGTGTCTACAGTAGGTCCTATTGTGTCTACAGTAGGCCCTATTAGCTATGGTCCCCCGTAATAGTAGTACCGCCTTGTGACTACTGCTTTCCCCCCAATTGAACGACAGCATACCCCGTTTTGACCAGTTATGACGGCACCAAAAGCTATTAATAGTGTTAATAGTACGATATCGACATCGACAGCCCCACCTCGCCATCCAACAAACCCGAACAGACCAAAGGAGGAGACCAAAGGCGGAATGTCCAGGAGTTGCGAGTACGTATCATAGTCCCGATTGATTTGTTCCGCAAAAAACACGGCGCAACAATTTTACCAGCTAAAGAAACGAACTACAAAGCAAACAAATATTTGCTTCAAGTACATTATCGGAAGGACACGAGGTATATATACCAGGTGCCCTTTTTGGAGGCCTAGATAGATGCAGTACGAACACTCTTCTCTCATATCCAGCCAGGGCACATCACAGACACCCAGCGTCTTGAAGCGTGAATGAAGGTGGGTCAACAACATATCGAGGAAATTTAGTCCGCAGAACTCCTCTGGGGCAGGCGCCCCCGCCCCGGCCTCAATCGCAGCAAAGTCCATCGCGAAAGGCAACACTTTCCCGGATTCTAAGGCTTTCCATATTGCTCGCAGCAAAGTCCATCGCGAAAGGCAACACGGATTCTAAGGCTTTCCATATTGCGCAACGCGGAAAGCCTTAGAATCCGGGAAAATGTCGCCTTTCGCGATGGGCTTTGCTGTGGTTGAGGTCGGGACGGATGGAAAGTGTCGCCTTTCGCGATGGTCTTCGCTGTGATTGAGGCCAGGGCGGAGGCGCCTGCACCAGAAGCGTTGTGTAGACTAAATTGCCTCGATATGTTGTCGATCCACCATCCTTCACGCCCCAAGACGCTGGGTGTATGTGCTGCGCCCTGCCTGAATATGAGAGCAGAGTGCTCGTGCTGGTTTTTATGTTTCTCATTTGGGGTCCACTAGGCAGCTCGGGTCACGACAACGGCTGGCTGCCAGCCAGCCGCCGCAGCATACCTGGTCCTTATTTTATTTTTTTCCAGAGTAGACTCTTTAGTGCCCATAGACTAGAGTGTGTTGGTTCCTTCCACGAAGATAGTTTTTCTTGGGGTCGTGTATGATTCGATCTTGCGACGTTCCAAGGTACCGGAACATAAGCTGCATGAGTTGGAAGCTACCGTGTCTGACGCCACAAAATCCGTGGTGCAACCTGATCTAAATGCGGCGCAACATGAGCCAACGAGCTTCAACATATGTACTAGAGAAAACGATACAAACGTAATATCTGACAATCAACACCCAATGCACCACCTTTCACGGTGCTAGAAAAGCTTGCCGGAAACACACTAGCGTGACAACGTCGCGCTCACCGGGCGTGTCTGTACACACACATGCCCTGTACAGACACATCTACTCCAGTCGCGCCTCCAGCGTCGAGCATCTCCGCTTGATGGAGTGCTGCTAGCACGCGACTCTTTTCACGGTCGCGTTCAATAGGACGAAATGTGGCGATGGACTCACTAGAACGCTAAGTGCATGGCCTTTTACGCTCATACAACACATTATACGCTCATATAACGCATTGTACGCTCATACTGCGCATTTTACGCCTCTGCCAAACCTACAGCGGTTTTCTGTTTTATTTTTCTTTTCTTTTTTTGAGTGGGGGAAAACATTGCAAGACGGAGCAAATCACCTTAATCACAGTCCCGTGCGAGGAGGGATGCGTAGCGGCTTACCTAGTTCGGGCGGTTCATGACAGTCGGGCTCAACGCCAGTTGGGAAGTGTAGAACGGTTACTTGTTGCCAACAACCTCTCAACAAGGAGAAACTCTTGGTAACAGAGGTCTGGGTCTATTTTCCCCGAGGCAGATGTCACCCACTCTGAAGAACTACCTATTAATACTCTCTAGTATTATTTATTGTATAAAACACGTAGTACGCGCGGTCGAAGTATCCCACGCAGCTTGCCAAGTTGAGATTCGACGAAATCCTCGATCTCACAGCTGACGTTTTTTTCTTTTAGAATACCTGATACAGAATATATGTACAGGCTAAATTTGGTGTGGCGATTAGTAGAAATTGACAACCCCGCTCGTAGTCTCGGTTTAACCCCTTTAGAGCCGGAAGCGGTTTTTGGGGACAAAACTACTTGGAAATAGTGTGGGACCATTTTTCCGGAGGTGAAAGGGTTAGTACGAGTTACCACCTCGTGTTGCTGCGAAGTGAAAAGTTAAGAGTGAGTTTTTGGTTCCTCCGCTTCCGGGCTGGAGACCTGTTACATGATACAACTTACAACAGTTCCTGGTATCTACTAAATTTTGCGGTGCACCTGGCGCCAGCTACAGGCTGGTTCAAAGCTAAAATACCCTAATTTTGTTTAGCGTCGAAAGTCCACACCTTTTTTATAGATGTTGAAGTTTTGCACACGTGTTCTCTGAGAGTCCCTGCCGAACCTTTAATAACGGGCGGTGTGTTTTGTGGTTTTTTTCCTCCAGATATGTGGTCGTTTATGTTTTGTGGATATTTACCGGTGACAATTGAAAGATGATGTTTGCCCAAAAAGTTTGAATTTCGAAGATACGCGCCGAAACGTTTCAGTCCAGCTCGCTATGAGCACGAACCTTCAAAAATGAAGTTCCAAACTTTGCAAAAACCCCGGGAAAAAAAAAATCCCGGGCCATTGGTGGGCAAAAAAAACTCAGGCCGAACTTTGTTTGGAAGCGGCGAGATTTCGTGTCCTCAACAGACATCGATCGACAAACCGAACGACTGCGTCATGAACTCTGAACGGGGCGCGCTCGCTAGGGGCTCCGGCCCACTCTAGGGTCACAGTGTTCACCCAAAGGCCAGTGATACGTGGCGGGCACTCGCCAGGCGTCTGATAAAAAAAATATGTGGCCGCTGGTTTGTAGAAAACAGGCGACAAATTTCTCGATCCCTCTCGGACGGCAAAACATAGGTCTTTTTTCAGGTTTGGGAGAAGAGCGTAAGACGCCGCCGGCAAGCTGTCGCCCCCTAGACCTCGGATCCACCTGATATCTTCGAGGCCGTCCTCTGCATTCGTTGGCCTTGCCCGAGCCCGAGCGGGTTGGCCGTGAGTTGAGTCTGTATCGAGATCCAAGGTCTAGCGTCGCATGAGCTGGTTTTTTACCAGCGTGTTAATAATTTTCAACGAGAAAACCAAGTTGCGCCGCGTGAAAAATTAAAACATAAGAAAAAATCAAAGTGTTTTTTTTCCCTTTTTTCCCCACAGCGGCGGTACGAAAGTATCTTCAGCCTTAAAGTTTCTTCCAATTTTTTCAAAGAAAACTTTCAAACTTTACCTTCCCATTGTCATTGGGCTTAGACCGTGAACAATTGCACACATATTATTTTGATGTCCCTCCCGAGGCCTGACCCATCGTTTTTGTTTTGTTTTTTTCCCGGTTTTTTGGCGAGGGGGGTTAATTTGGACCACCTTAGACCTAATATTTTCGCAGAACAAGAAAAAGGGACATACAAGACGCGTTTTCAAAATTTCACGGTCTAACTCGAAAGAACCACGCAAAATTTTGGACTTTTGTGCTTAAAAATGTGCCAGTTACGTCATTTCCTCGAAATGATTTGTTTTCAGTGTAAATATTGATGTTTAGCGGTATAATCTACCGGCATTTCGTGTCGAATTTTTGCATGAAAAAATGTGTAGACATGCCTTGCATGCAGTACGTGGAACCGGCTCGATCAGAAAAAAAAACATCTTCCTACGGAAATGCCTGGCTATTCTTGACCGTCTTGAAGGCCTGTGGTTGGCCGGGATACATTTCCGTCGCTAGCGCCAGCACTAGGTCCTTCACAAATAAGAAAGTGGCCATGTCACGGCCTCCCACTGTTCGTGAGGGTCAGTATGATTCCAAATAAGCACTATTCAAGTTAATATTGCAATCGGCATTCGTGAGGAGATAATTTCGGGTCATTATGATTCCAAATAAGCACTATTGGAGATAATATTGCAAGCGGCATTCGTGGGGAGATAATTTCGGGTCAGTATGATTCCAAATAAGCACTATTCAAGTTAAAATTGCAAGCGGCATTCGTGGGGAGATAATTTCGGGTCAGTATGATTCCAAATAAGCACTATTCGAGTTAAAGTTGCAAGCGGCATTCGTGGGGAGATAATTTCGGGTCAGTATGATTCCAAATAAGCACTATTCGAGTTAAAATTGCAAGCGGCATTCGTGGGGAGATTATTTCGGGTCAGTATGATTCCAAATAAGCACTATTCGAGTTAAAATTGCAAGCGGCATTCGTGGGGAGATAATTTCAGGGTTTTAACTTGAACCAACTCGCAGAAAAAAAAACGGTCAACCGCGGTTCCTGGAAACCCAGCAGGCGTGCGTGATTACTCGATTTTTCAAAACAAGAACTGGCAGTTTTTGAGGTCCGGTTAATGGTTAAACAGCATAAAAACTCCGGTTTAACCGTTTAAACCGGAATACACTAAAGCGTGCCTGCAGCAGTGAATAAGGTACTGTATTAATAAACGTGACTGCTAAATGTAACAGCATAAGAGTTGGTTGACCCAACGTCGAGTGTGCCTTATTTATTAGCAGTCTAGAACATGATAACAACCTGAAAGTAGGTGGCAACCTGAAAGCAGGTGGATTCAGCATCGGCTGTGCGGGATAATCGACGTTGGACCTCACCCCCTACACCCCACACCCAACACTTTTACGCACACAAAACACAAAACACGGACAACATGCTGTATCTCGCCAGTCCCACACGCCACCCACCACTCCGACGTGTAACAGCCGAATATCTTGATTAAAAAAAATCCTTTCCGATGAAAATGATAATGCTAATCGATAATATAATTTCTTGTTTTTTAAGCGACGTATGCTATAATATAACGTTTCCCTCACGAGTCAAAATTTAACCTACAGAGTAGAGTATATTGATAGTGATGGTAGGTATCGATTCCACTAAACGAAAGTAAAAAATCAGCGGTGACAGGGTCGTAAAACAGAGGATGTAATGATATACGGAGTGTAGAACGTTTGGTATTTCTGGGAGAGGTGCCTCGCCCATACTAGTAGAGATTCCGTGGACCGTTGATATCTCGAGACTTCCAATCCTGAGTTTTGTTTCTATTGGCGGGATCGACAGCTGTCACGAAATACTAAATGTTACAGAAAGTGTACATCTTGACTGTGAGGGAAGTACATCTCTTATACGTAACAAAAACAAAAAAAAAACACGACCCTTATCATCAGAAAGGCAATTATCAATTAAGAAAATCGGCTGTTATGTCGACTGTCGCTTGTACTCTTCGCAAGATGGTAGCCGTGAAAGTGATTTGTGGAGCTTCGGGAGCATGGAGTGTGCGGGGTCTCTGGTTGTGGTGGTCTTTGATGCAGTCTGACGTCGTGCTTTACCATTAATATACCAGGTAAATTATAAGTTCCCAGCTGATCAACATCAATATGCGTGCGTGGCAATCCCTCTCAAAGAGACGCATTATTTGGGAGCGGAACCAAACTAGCATTTGTGAGTATATACACAGGGTGCCACGCAATGAAAACCCAACCTGGTTTGCAATGGTATGGATGATTTACCACTTAAAAACCGGGTTTTCGGCTAACCGGTTAAAACCGACAGACAAAACCCGGTGAAAAATTAGGGCTGGGCACTGGCACAGTATGTACTGGCAGTAGTAATCTACTGATTGCTCCGGCCAATATATTCACCAGTAGTTTCTATCTTACGCGCATCCAATAAACACGCCATATAATAGTACGGAAACCCTCTAAATATGTTTCGGGAGGAGAGAGGAACGTTACTCGGCCAGTATACTGCTGCAATCCAGTATACTGATTGCTTTTTTTGACAGTATAATCGCTACTGACTGAGCCAGCCAGTGCCCAGCCCTACAAATTTGTGTTTATTTTTACTATATACGTATGATATGACCTGCATAGATCCCTAGTATCATATGTACATATTATACGTATGATATAACCTGCATGGCCTAGATCATGCTGCCGTGGATGTTGATCTGAGCCTTATTATCTGCATGATCTACTTTTAGCACATGTTTCTCGCGTTGGGTCTATCTGTACTACACAGATCCTGCACAACATATCATAACGACAGATATAGGATCTCGATGACCTAGATGATGATCTATTAATAGATGATCTAGCTCGCGATCTGTCCAATGCGTGGAAGGTTGACAAGACCGCACTTCTCTCGCTTATTAGGCCTCTGGTACCGACTACGAGTATCATATACCAGCAGGGTCCACCAGTACAACCCCTGTTTGAAACTGAACCAACGTTCTGGGTACGGTACTTGACAGCAGTCACTACCCAGGTACGTGGCAGGTACGTGGAGGTTGGTTCAAATTTTGTTTTGGTCGGTGTGCCCTTGGGTTTACAACAACAGCAAGCAGTCTATCTCTACAGGGGCTGATGTATACGCTGATGCCCTGATGCACGTATCATATGATGCTTACACGAGTGGGTTCATATGAGTATCGTACGAGTACGAGTATGTCAGATGTACGAGCGCTATGATACAGTAGTACTACCCTTCCGTTTCTTTTTCTTTTTCTTTTTTCTGTTTGGTATTACGCGGTCGCCTCGGTGTCCTGTTGCCCAGTCGTACAGCGCATGTTCTTCACCTGAGGTGTGCGATTTGCTTGAGTTTCTATGCGTATTCGATTCCTGTTTTTTTTTGTATTTTCTATCTTTCCCCAGGTATTCTTCCACTCCAGAGTGTTAATGGAGCCTGTCCTGTGACCACGGACTTGATTTTAACGACAGTAAGAGCCAGTCTTAACGAGGAACTTCATACTTTGGAATTGAATAAAATATTAAAAAAATAACTTAATTTGCATATGATTGGTCGAAAAGTGAATCACCAAGCAGGCATTTCCAAGGCAAATCAAAAAAAAAAAATCAACAAGAAGTATTTTCGGACTTCTTTTGCCGTTCCTTGTTCAATTATAATTTCAATTTGGGGATCTGTCCAACTCGATATGGCATGTTCCATGAAACCGAAGCTATCCAAGCAAACTTGTGTCGTTTCGTCGACTGCGTCAGAGGCGAGATCCATCAATCTCGAGAGGCAGGGCCACCGGAGCAGCCGCAGCGCGAGGTCCGACGGCCTCTAGCACAGAGTAGACCGCCCGCGGCGCCTCAAAAAAATACAAGGCCGCCGCAAACCCAGTTTTTCATCCCTCGTTGCCTCCCAAACCACACGAGCACCAACCAGGTCACGACTTCGCTCAGAAGTTCGATCGCTGTATCCCCGTTTTTGTATGCGACTTGAAGTTAAACTAAGGGCAGATATATAAGGCGCTTTTTTACGCTACTTTTTTCAAAAATATGCGAATCATGCACTATTAATAGCGTTTCGAGTTGGGGCCTAACTATAAACATGGTGCGAGCAATCAGAACCAAACATGCCTATTATAGTAGCAATACTCTCGTAGGAGTTGTGTATGGTTTTTGGGTCCATCGTGGGTTCTGAATACCATTAATGTGGAGGACAGGGTAGTCCGGCCGTTAACCCCTTAAGAGCCGGAAACGGTTTTTGGAGACAAAAAATACTTGGAAATAGAGTGGAATACTTTTTGGGGTAGTAAAAGGGTTAAGACCCCTGCAGGCATGCAGGCATCTGGGATTGGGAGTTCGTCACTGCGACATGATTGGCCTCGGGAGCAGGCCGCTAGTTCCACTTTAACACTATATACTTGGATAAAATCCTCGATCTCACAGCTGACCTTTTTTATTTTATACTATACTACTATTAATGTTAATATTAATACTACTATTAATAGTGCTATTATTAGTATACTACTGGTACTATAATTAATAGTACTATCATACAGTACGTGATAGTATTTCAATTAATGATACTACTATGATAGTACTAAGAGTGCCGGGATATATTAATTATCCGGGTATGATACACTCGACGTAACAAGAAATCGTTCAGTTGGCCGACCCGGTTGCAGTGGAGAGCTCGCAGAATGGTTCCAAGCAGGGTTATAATTAGGGGGTGAAATATTTTGCGCAGTTGCACCATTATACTGAGAAATCGGCGCAGCGCACCAAAAAAAGAAGTACATGTGCGGCTTGCCGCACATCCGTTTTGGACCCCAACCCCCGCACCTTTTTTGGCCATAGGCTCAAAAAAATGTGCGGATCCAATTCACCGAAGGCGTTTTTTTTTCTTGAGAAGGCTGTTTTCGCCGCGGGCGACTTTTTTTGGGGGGGGGGGGGGTTGTGACATTTTCGACAATTTCATGCTGAACTTCTTTGGGCTTTTTCCTTTTTGAGGGAACTAAGTCCAAACTTGAGACGTTTTTCTCTGTCCGAGGATGAGACAAGGCTTCCAAGGCTCGCAAAAATAAGAGGAAAAGGTGGTCTCAATGCTTCGAATGGTCATCTATCTAGGATCTAATCACAAAAAACTAAAAACGGCTTGATATCCTCACTGTAGTGAAGCGGCCGTTATTCTCGACGATGCCCTTGCAAGGCGCAAGCACCAAACCAACACTGGAACGAACGATCGAGATATTTCGTGTTTGGCTGCTATCATAGCGTTGTTATATTAGTATGATACATGTCGGACAGCGAAGGCGAGTTGCTGCAGGCTGCTCTGCTGATGGGGAAATTGCGGTGATGAGGGGGCGAATCAATTGATTCCAATATTTCAAAGATTCCTCAGAGTTGACCTGCGCGCTGACACTTCAGCGCTTGATGTACTGATGGTATTACATGCATGCATGCAGTTTTGTGCAGCAGCATCTGCCTGAGCTTGTATATTTTCTTCTTTGCACGACATTCTAAGCCAGTCTGACTCACGCCTGCCATACATACTGCCATACTTCCAAGTATTGTTTTTACAAAACACGTAGTATCAATGTATTAATAGTACGCGCGATCGAAGTATCCCACGCGTCGCTCGCATCGCGCACCCCCATCTACAAAAGACGAGTATCAACCACTCAACTGGTCGAACTCACAGCTCTCGTATTTTCAAGAAAATTATGAAATGATCACTAATAATCTAATAATCACTATAACTGATACTCGATACTGCTGTACATATAATATGATATTTACATTATATAATACGTCCAATCGTGTTTCGAGCGAGTACCTTTTAATAGCAAGCCGTGCATGCTGCCTCCTGCAGCCCACCACGCATACTACCAATTTTAAAATGTACACCTACCCGGCACTGGCACTCCTGTAATGTAGTGTAATGTAAACACGGTACTAACTGTACTATTAATACGAGTATGATATGTATGGCACGAGTACGATTGTCCGAGAGGATCAACATGATGGGAATAAGAGGATATTGATACAGCAGAAACAGCAGTAACAGCAGTCATGAGATACTCGTGAAGCCCCAAACTCCTAAGGATTTTTACAGGCGATTTCTCGTATCATATTACTTACTAAAGTATACCAGTACCAGTATCGCTTTCCAGGAAAAAATAACCACGCCCGTTCATCGATCACTACACGACTATCCGATCATATAATATGCCGGTATCATATATACCAGGTATGATGTATGATTCATACTTTAAGTGTTCCAAGTTCAAAGTTGGTTGAGGTGGTTCCGGCGTCCCCGAGCACAGCAGTAGTCGCTGCGCAGGGCGGTGCCAGACCGCTCTGTTACGTGGCACCCGAGCCTTTTATTGGGGGTTACTTAGTGTTGCGGAGGCGGTAAAATCGGATATAAAATACAGGCCCCACTTAATCCTTTTACCACTGGAAAAATGATTCCACACTAATTCCAAGTAGTTTGGGCCCAAAATGGCGGGTGCGGTTCTGAAGGGGCTACAGCAGTAGTATCATAGCGGCGTTATACATATAGGGGATACAAGGAAACACGTGGTTACCCCTCACTTTTTTTCATCGTGACAGCCGTATTGGCCTGATGCCTAATGCCTAATGCTCCTATCTTGCGCGCTCGTACGAATACCGCAGTACCCACTACTACTCTGTGCAGCTGCACCAATACAATATACTGGTATACCAGGTACGACTATTGAAGGGTTTGTCACTATCTTTCTATTAAATAATACCTCGTACATATATTTCGATAAAATAAACCTCGAATGTACAATACATATGATATGATTTGATACTTACCCTGAATATTTCACCGTCTACCGTTAATACTACTAGTAGTAACTGCTGCTGCACTATTAATAATGCTGTAGTTGCTGCAATGCCCACTACAGCAGTCTTCTACGGTGTAATAGTGGTGTGTGTCTGTGTGGTCTCTCCCATTACTTCGAATGTGAATGTTAATGCAATATGCAATATGCAATATTCAATACTTCGAATGTGAATGCGAATGCAATATTCAATATTCAGTTTTGATTCGCTGCCGTTAGTGTGTTATATTTTCGTGTATTTCACGTCATTTCTTCTCTGCTGCTGTTTGGGTACGTTTTTCCATTTCCGAAATTTTTGAAAATTTCCATCTTCGAATTTTTGAAAAAACTATTTCGCGCCATATGTAACATCATACTTCAGAGTTGCCGCTATTGTTCCGAGGCGTCTTCCAGTCCGTTGTATCATACCAGGTAGTATTATATCAGACCTGTTTGCGGTTTGAGCACCAAAATTGTATCGTTCTTGTATTTTTTTTTGCCATCACTCTGGAGTGTGCATATTCTTCGACGTTTCATATTGTTATTAATAATCGTGTGCTGTTTTGTTACAAACAGCAGTAATAGCTGTTCTCATGTTCTCATGTTCTCATATTAAGTCATCGCCTAAAATCGAATTTGTCGTTACAGGACAGGCTCCAATAACTCGAGAGTGGAATGATACCGTATGCACACACGGCAATATGTATACCTGGTATCATACAGCATATAATATGATATGTGATACTTGTGTCACGTTCGAGCCATGAAATATTAAACACGATGCCGGTGTCCTAAATTCATGCCAGGCATGTCACACCGTAGAATCAGGTCGATCACCGACACGAAACTGTCCGCCATTCTGTGATAAGGCCGCCCACGCAACTTGAGCTGACGCTATTACTATTACAGGGTATGGTATGCAGTATGCGATATGAAGGTTGTGTCGATGGGGGCTATACATATAACCCCGAAACACGTAAAAAGGTAGGGCTGGGCACTGGCGCAGTATGTACTGGCAGTATTAATAGTAATCTACTGATTGATCCGGACAGTATATTCGCCAGTAGTTTTTATCGTACGCATGTCCAAGAAACACGCCATATAATAGTACGGAAACCCTCCAAATGCGTTTCGGGAGGAGAGAGGAACGTTACTCGGCCAGTATACTGCTGCAATCCAGTATACTGATAGATTTGTTTCACAGTATAATCGCTACTGACTGAGCCAGCCAGTGCCCAGCCCTATAAAAAGGAGTGTGCTGCTTTAAGTCATTCCTTTGTCTTCGGAATAATTGACGATCGACGAATTTCTTCGAGACATCTGCCGGCAAAAAATTGTCGGCCACCCTGTAGTAAGGCAGCCCATGCAACTTGGGAATGCTGTTGTAGGGTATGCAGGTCGTGTACAGGATTATAAATATCCCCCCGAGACACGTGAAGCGGAGTGAGTGCGCTGTTGTAAGTTATTTGTCGTCGCAAGAATCGACGATCGCTAAATTTGTTCAAGACACCTATCATACCTATCATACCTGCCGGCAAACGCTTCAGGTAAAGGTTTGAATCCGTCAACAACGAACTTTCCTTTTCCCCCCAAGAGTACTACAGACTGCTGTAGTTAATGCCCCCGTCTTTCCAAATCGGGGCGCTGCAAAACTTGCAGAAAAAATGCGATTGGAATCATGTCGTATGTTCAAAAACCTCACGGAAATCGTCCCAGGCAAACTGCCCGTTCATACCGCCGAACCTTGTCGTGAAAACTCGTCAGACTCGCCTCGCCTCTACCACGACGACTCGCCACCTTCCCCCAGAGCGCACTGTCTACTTCGTGAACGTCTACGTGTTATGTTAATGGCCGCGGAGGACAAAGCACAATCACTCCCTCGCCGACACGCGACAGCATTCCTCCTCTCAGGATAAATCAAATCAGTCTCAAATCCCAACAGCCAGATCCTGACGAAGCTTCTTGGTCTCCTTCTCGAGAGACCAGCGGGCCTTCTTCTTGGCGCTGCTAACGTTGAGTCGGCCCTCAACGTCAGGCATCGGCCTCTGGCTGTTTCCCTTTGCGGTACTTGACAGCGTTCCCGATGTGGTACGTGACGGGCTGGACGAGCTTGCTGATGGAACAGCTGCGGACAGCGCGAAGGCTCGCCACCGCCCAGTTCGTCGGCAAGCCATCCAGCAAGCACCACGCTGAAAGCGCTGTCAAGTGTACTCTTGTGTACATCACAGAAGGGGCCAAAAGAGGAGGCCGACATAGACGCCGACGGCAGCCTAAACGCAAGCAGCGCTAAGAACCAGGCCCGCCGCCTGCTCCAGAAACAGAGCAAGAAGCCTCGTCAGGAGCCGCCTGCCGGGGTTAAGACTGATTTATCTCGAGGAGGATTGCCCTTGCGCATTGAAGAGGGAGAGTAGTTGACCTTCGCGACCATTGACGCAGCAATGAGCATTGAGCAATGAGCATATCACCAAGTAGACCGTACGTTCGGGGGCTTAAGAAGGCGTGTCTGATGAGTCGTCGTGGTGAAGGCGTGTCTGATGAGTCGTCGTGGTGAAGGCGTGTCTGATGAGTCGTCGTGGTGAAGGCGAGTCTGATGAGTCGTCACGACAGGGCGTTTTTAGACTCGGCAATTCCAACCGGTAGTTGCCTGGGATGTTTTCTATGATGTTTTTGAACATAAGACGGAACTTCAACTTTGCCTCGTGCATGACGTTGATGAGTGCCAGGTACCTGTGGCGTGGAAAATTGCATGCAGGACTGTGCAGGAAGCTATTGAATTCATCACCACAGCACGTGAACTTCGTCGTCTTTATACGTTGCACAACATGGATATACTGCATTGATTGGTGCCCCCGCGCCGCCACAGCTTCAGATGCGTCTAACAGCTTGATTTTGCCGTGTGACGGTGTCCACCGCGGCTAGCTCCGCCGTCGCTCTCAAGCAAATTGACCTCATGCTGAACAAACACGGACGATTAATGACGTATTTCTAGCAACTTTCTTCGTAAAATCGAATGGCCGGCACGACATTGCCGAGTTTGACCGCCTCCTCAATGCCTTCAACAGGACCGAGCAGGCAGGACCTGCTCAGTCTACTACTGACTGTAGACGTCAGCTGACGCCCCAACAACGAACGGCAAGCTTTCCACACTGCTGTCAACAACCAAAATGCCCTTCAAGACAAAGGTGATATTTCATATTTACATGACAGATGTACCTGCTGCTCCAATAAAACATGTTGTTCACATTAGAGCTGTACTAATAGTACATGTTTGCGCGACAGATGCACCAGCTGGGACGGACAGATCGTAAACGCGCTATGATATCGCGGCTCGCTGTCGCGGTAAACCGTACCGGTAGACTTAATTTTTGTTGTGCTTTCAGTAGTGTTCACAACTTGGCCCACGTCTTCGACAAACTGGTTGACAGTCCTCTTTTCATCTTTATTACGAGATAAATCCCAGGCGGCCAGGCGTTAGGCGTTAGGTCACAAGCCACAGGGTTTTAGCATTTTATAGAGTCAACGTTTATTGCAACCATTGTGTCGAAGATGGGCCAAGGTAGACTAAAGGTGTACGTACTGGTACCAGGTACGTATTTGTATACGTTTAGTGTGGACTACTGTTTGTATTAAGATCAACATCACCGATGTCGTCGAAGCTGGGCCTAATCGTGCGTAAGCTCGTACTTTCTGCTCTCACAAAAAACGGGGGGGAAAGCAGGGGGGAAAGGCTGGAAATGCCGCTTACGATGGTTGATCAAGCGATCGATTATCATATCATATTTATAGATCGTCTACGTACGAGTACATGTTCGGGACGATTACTGGCGGGGAGGACCCGAGCCCAGGCGGGCAGCGGAAAACGTGGCACAGGTGCCTCGTTGA
>JAYJME010002144.1:0-14347 GCA_036873775.1 Costaria costata
CATCAGATAACGTAGTAACGTAATGTTAACAAAAAAATGCGCCAAACCGTAACATTGATGTGGAACGTTAAGTGTTATGTTATCCGAGGTGTGCAAAATTTCAAATTTGTAAATTGCTGAAATTCAGAGTACTACGTACGTAGCTGTGTGCGATTTGGGTTTCCATTTTGACCGAAAGCATTCGTAACGTATAATCGTGGTTGCCCCGCGTTTCTTGCCCGACTTCATTGCCCGACAACGCGCAACACGCCACAGCGTCTTGCAACCATGAATGCTGACGGGCGACATGAGCCGACGTGAAAAGAAGCGGGTAAGGGGAAACGCTGGCTTCCCTTGCCCGGACTGTGATGCAGATCCTTTCCGCAGGCAACGTGACCTCCTTAGGCACCGGAATAAGGAGAAAAAAACTGGCTCTGGGGAGCAGCAGCATCAGGCTGAGGTACGTCAAGGGCATAGAAGTACAGCACATATGACCATGACGAGACTGAAGAGGAATACATGCGACGCTCACACCGAAAGCGCGTGGGTCGTGCGGGCCATGAACAGTTTGATACTAAGCCCAACTTTGCAGATGAGGACGGGGCGCCTATATCCACGGATGGTATCTCCCAACACGCAGATGGCATGTCGGTGGACGAGCGACCAAACAGCAACGACAACGGCCGTGTACAGGACGCTGGCGTCGAGTGCCCACGTGACGAACAGGAGGCTGTGGAGGACAAGGGTGCCCGTAGTAAGTCTCGCGTGGTTGATGACCCACGGGGAGAATACCCGGGCGGAGGTCGAGAGGTCCCCGATGCTTCTGTTCATGGTGCCGTTGTACATTGCAACGACGGGCACGTTTCGGCGAGGAGCCCTCGTAACCCACAACCCAAGGACAGCGATAGCGTCGACCCTAGGAACAGGGGCGAGCAGGACGCACCAAGAAGCTGTGAGGATGGCAAACGTAACACAGAGGGATGTGCTTCATCAAGTGTAGACGAAAGCGAAAGCGAAAGCGAAAGCAAACGCGAAAGCGAAAGCGAAAGCGAAAGCGAACCAAGCCAGAGCGAAAGCCAAAACCAAAGCGTTGATGAAAGTGGAGATGAAGGCGATGATGCAAGTGGAGATGAAGGCGTTGATGAACGTGAAGAGAAACGGAAAGGAGGAAGCGTGGACGCTGGCGAAGGGGAAGGCGGACATGCCAGTGAAGGAGGAAGTGACGCAGCTGGAGCGGGCGGCGTGGAACGTGGTGGCGTCGATAACCCCGCTATTAGCCCGCCCTCGGGACAGGGAAGAGTGCCTGTTGAACAAGGTGTTCTAAGTGCCCCTCGTTGGGAGACGTACACAGGCCACTCCTTGAGGCTTTAGGGGGCACGTGCATCGAAGGCGACAAAATAAAGGAACGAGAAAAGTTCGCCGATAAGGCGGATAAGGACTAAACCCCGTTCCCGAGCCTGACGAGTTTGCTTTTGTTCGTCTTTTGTTTCAAGCACCAGTTGTCGAGGGTAGCCATTTCTGACCTGTTCGACATCCTTCGCTACATAGACGGCGAGGAGGGTGACGGAGCTGGTGGCGGTAGGGGCTTCAAATTTTCTGACATACCTGCGAGCGGCGAGCACTTCATGTCCCGGATGCGTGACTATTTGCCTTTGTTCGAGGTGTGGCGCCGAAATGTCCCGTGTAAATCATCCTCAAGTCGAGGGCGTTCTACACAGGCGTACGACATTCCAATCAACCTCATGCTCCAGGAGGTCCTGAAGTCACCGGCACGGGTAGAAGAAATGGAATCGAACCCCGGGGGTGCTGTTTTGCGCGGGGAGAAGGCACGACAAAACGCCTTGGCTAGCGACCACGTGTTCGCTATGGCCACTCGCCCGGCAAACAACAGGCGGCGCAATCACATGCACGATCGTTTGGCTACCATGATGCCCCTGGACAGCTCGGATGCAATCGTATCGGCTAGTGGCAGAAAAGTGTATATTTCGGACACCGTCATGTGTGACCTTCGGGATTCAGGTGAACATGCTCCGCGGCAAGTACCTTGCCGCCTGCTGAAGTGTTTCTTCGACGAAGAGAGCCAGAGATTAATTGTACACGGCCGCTGCTTCCGTAATGCCAACGAGGTCCTTGGGGTGGAGCACTCCGGCGGGACATTTAAACGCCACGACCTCGTGCGTGTTTGGGAGGAGCGCGGGCGGCATGCTGAGATAAGGCTGAGAGACGTTAGCCAGGTCCTTGATTTGTGCGAGGTATTTACACCTCAAGAGGCGTCATCGCAGAAGCACCGTCAACCGTGGAGTGAGGGCAAACGTCGTGACGGGTGGGCCTTTGTCTGCGAAGGGTTTACGGAGAAACGTAACCTGCGCGGCGGTGGAAACAAATATGTCCATGTCGACCGACGTAGGCCCTGGAGGCGCGCTGGATATATTGATGAGAATTTCCCCGATATGCGAGACCCTGGTGTCAACCACAACCTTCTCAACCTTCCTTTCGTGGGTTAACCAATCAGTCTCCATGTCGACGATTTCAACGTGTGGGGTATGGGGAACGCGGTGAGTGAGGCGTCGCACAGTTTTCGCTACGACGACCATACAATCAACCTGCGAGGGCTTGAACGCCCTATACTCCGCGGTGCCTCGTTGAGAGTGAAGGCACCTTATCGGCTGTCGTTGTGTAGGCTCCGTTGTCTGCGGTTTGAATATTCGTACAACGACGCGAAGTATTGCCCAGCGAAAACCGCGCCCTCGTTCACGTATGTCAGAGTAGGTTGTGCATAATATGTTTTTCTCTCTCACGACCATGTATCGGTCGAACATGGGTTGTTTATGGCGGGTTCTGCTGTCTCACTGTGTGGATGCCATGTAAGATCACGTTGGGGTATATACTGGTTTATCAACACGGGACGCTCACGACCTCTCCCATGTGCGTGGAAGACATGTTGACAAAGTTTATTTAATTTTATTCATACTTGTAACCCGCAGCGTTCCGAAAGTGCGTCGTACGTCAATGTAGTCAACCTGGACCGGAGGTTACAACGGAAAAAACGATACCTTCACCCGACTACAGTTGTCAACCCCGGCGCCAACTACGACGGAGCGATGGCCTTACCTTGCGGCGTTATTGGGATGCTGGAAAAGGTTTTTTTTGCGGATATTATCATGAAGAAAACTACTGAAGGCGGGTACGACACGGTGAAGGTGTGTGACATGTGGTTCTGCTCAACACCATCGACGTTTAACACGTATCGTCGCGTGGGCACTTGTGCCCTCCTGATACAAGTGGAAAAAAAACAACTTTGGGGTGCGCGTTGAGTTCAACAGTAGATCAACACGCCCAGTGGCCTCGAGATACTGCGGCATCCACGTCGTTTATGCTTGACCACAATACTCGTACAAAAAGTAAGAAAGTAAAATTCCAGTAACCTGCCAGTGAAAGCATTTCCGAAGCGTGTTCCACGCTACCTGCTGGCTGCTGGCCAGTTTTGTGCGTCGTTGTCGAAGGTGGCGTTCATTCTGGTGGTTGGTAGACTACAAGACCAGAGCAGGATGGTACCCTGTCCTGATGATGTCGCCATTAGAGTATTTCGATTGCTGACGCTATTTTTTTGGAAGTACATATTAATCCCCCTTCGTGCCGCAATGTCTTGGACTGGCAGGCCTTCGGCCGCGGCGGCTGTGCAGCGGTCGTGGGGGACACTCCGCAACGAGCAGCACTTCTGTACTGCAAGACCGCCAACAACACTACGATCCACCCCTGCACGTGCTGCAACGTGACCCAGAGTCAAACGGCGGGCGAAATCGGTGGTGAACTTGGCGACAGAAGCTACGACATTCAGACCCATCGACGGACACACCTGGGGATTTTAGAAGCTCGCGACCGATGTCGTGCAGCAGGGACCGGCACGCCCGCCGCTGTGCAGTTGTCGAAGGATTTAGGCGTCTTGGAACCTGACACCAGTGGACTGCCAAGTGTCCTTTATGAGCGAATATGTGCTCACCAGCCGACAGATGTTTGCCAGACTGAACTTCTGCACCTAAATCACATCGTGAGTTTTGAAATAAGTTGAAAAGCGTAGATGAAGGTACCGCTTCCTCCAATATGTTCGTCCGTTATTATATCCTCACTAATTCATGCAGTTCGGTAGCATTCGCCATGTTGTTGTGGATGTTCAAACAGTTTTTTGGTTCAAGTGTGCTCCCCGACCCCACGCGGTATTTTACGAGTGCGTTTTTTAGGGCGTCTAAGTACATTGTCTTTCCTCTCTGCACGTTGCCCAAATCATGGATATATTGAAATGATACATTCACAATAACATCAGCAACACTTCATCCGCGTACAATCATCGCTATGTCGTCGTCGTTCTCGAATCCGGTCCACCTGATTCCTGCGCTCCAAAACTCCCCGCCCTGCTCCTATACTCATTAGAACCACCTCGGCCAGGTTCAGGCCCAAGTTATCAGCATGCTTTCGCCAAGAGGCCGGGAAGTAGTAACCGGGGTTATCCGTCAACGAGGCCCACTGTATGGACCGGGGGCGCACCCGCTGAAGGACATCGTCACCAACTTCAAGTCCCTCACGGGTTCGCACAAGGCTCTGCTTGGGTCTATTCAGCTCGTTGTCTTTCGCCATGTACTGTCGTCGGTCCACACGATGGTGAGCATAAGCCTCTTCAAGCCATGAAGTGTTCAATCGTGCAACGTTTATGCGCTTGGTTGACCCAATGTTTCTTAGGTTTGATCGCTACAGATTTTTCCCTCCCGAAACGAACTCAGCGACTCCAGTGGTGACCAATTGCGACGTTGAAGTCCATTAACCGCTGGTGTCGCCCGATCCAGACTGTCGCATCTGGCCATGAACACATTTCATCACCGCAGCGTGGTAAGTACGTTAGCATGCGTGTGTATAGTTCGGGCGGTAGGAACATGTTTTGCTATCAATTCGGGATTTATTTTACATCGTGGTTATAGTTTCACGTGTGACGACTGACAGTTGGTGTGCCGCGACTTTGGCCGCCTATCATGCCCGGCTCTTTACCTGTTTGGACGCGCCCCAGAAGCGGAGCTTCAAAGCGAATGTTCTCGCTAAAATGCACGAAGAGGTATGGGGAGACATATCGGATCAGGATACTTTGGACATGCTCTGCGAGTACATCCAATGCTCTTCAGCTCTTTCGTTCGCGTCTAGGGCTCAGGAATACACCGACGCGGACATTGGCGAGCTACGAATCAGGGCAGGCGATTACGTAAGTCTTCTTAGAAAAAATTAGATGATTAAGAGTAGTTATCTGTGTTGGAATCGTTCCTGACCAACACAATAAAAAAAACGAGTCGTGACTTTTTAGCATGGCAAAATATCGGGATTCGTTCTATTACTTTCTTTCTTAACGAAATTAATTAGGTGGATTCTCGTGAGGTTACGTGACTTTTGTCTATTGTCAAAAAGCCGACATTAAGAATCGAACGTTACGTCGGGCAACATATCGTTTTATATCTCGTTCGTTTCGCTTGTCCACGCCTTTAAGGGAGCAATCTCTTTGACATCAGTGAAGAGTCAACAGCTTTCTCGTTCACGATATTATGCCGTCAGGTTGAGATGTCCAAGAACTTTCTGGGGAGATCGGGAGTGAGGTTTACGGTTCACAACTGGCTTCATTTCGCCGACAGCATCGTTGATCACGGTACGGGGGTTCCGTCTATTTTCGTTCCTACATTTGTTTTCTCGACCGAATCAAAACCATAAATCGGCAAATGTACATGCCAGTATATATAATATCATGTTACCTGGTACAGGTTATTGTCATCATCTCTCTACGTCACCGAGCCGAAGAGTTACTAAACGCAATGAGGTGTTGAAACAGTCATGAATGAGGCAAACATGTTGTCGATGTCGGAAAAATGGTTAGAGCTGAGCCGAACTTATATATTGCGTGAAACCGTCGTGCAAACATGTTTTGGAACGAACGGAATAATGGCATACCTTTTTTGTTTCGGGGCTGATTATTCTTCCTACGGCCGTCTTGCACGATGGACATCTACGGTATAGTGCAGGCGACCCCGCTATGTTCCCCACACCGACAGCAAACAAACTGACCTACATTGAGTGTAAGGATGGATCCGATCCGGAGGAAGCTCCAGACTCCAGATGCCGGGTCGGGTCCGTTGAGGACAGAGCGGAACCGGTTTTACGCGCTACACATTTGGCTGAGCGATCCCACCCAAGTTACACTCCATGTACCATGTAAAGAGGAAGAAGCCACGACCACGTTTCGTAGCGGAACAACGAACAAACGTTTGCATCATCTCCACGCTTTGTGCTGACTTTTGTACTACCCATGCCTTCCATACATGCTCCCGGAACAAAATACCCATATATTTCACCCAGGCCATGCTCTTGACGCCTCGATTGGCGAAGCTGGCCACCAACGGCATAAGCGATCAAATAAATCTGGTTCTGGTCGGGATCCGGCGCTCCACCACATACGGCGGGTCAACACAGCAATGGCCTTGGAACGGGTTACTCGACCGGAACCGTGGCTAGCCGTCAAATACGACAAAAAACTCCGGGAACATGTCGAACACCCTGTCTGCTCTGGCGCGGGAACCATCCACGTGCTCACAAAACTAGCCGGAAAACTCAGGGGGGGTATTATTAGCCCAAGGGATCCGGACGAATGGACAACGCCGACGCCGGCTGCTGCCAAGGGGAAGTATCAGGGTTCCGCCACTTGGTCCGGGAAGCTCTTACGGGCTGGGGAACAACCTCGGGATTCGGACGCCTTGGTTGGAGAGCACGGATGGGAAGCTTGCGTTACTCATAGTCGGATGGTGCCCCACGAAGAAACAGTTGTCAAGTCCGGGAAGCTATGGTACAGCTGTGGTCGTCGTGGTGGAGGTCCTGTATGCTGTAAGCGCGAGTGTCCTACTTGCTGGGATGGCAATAAACTCGCGAATTACGACATACAGTGTTCTCGTTTCGAGCACGGTGCGCCGTCACGGGCTTCCAGTGGTACGGAACGGTGGAAAGGTGGGGATGTGCGGAAGGCCACGGCAATAGGGCGAACACCACGCGCGTGGGCTGTAGGGGATGGCGCAGGAGAGGACGTGGAGATATGCTGCACCCCTGAAGCGCGAGACAGGGGTTTGACGGGTGATGGAAATATCACATTGGCCAAAATCCTCTACTTCTTCGAACACAAAGGAAACCCCCGGGCGGTTTCCATCGAAAATGAAGGACCGACGATGGAGTGGGTTCTTGTGTACGAGTACGTCACGTGCGGCGCAGGCAGGACCAAGAAGGAGGACCAAATAACTAAGCATCCAACTTACTGGCTTCAAGGCGCTGCAGCGCGCCCGTCGGTGTTTCCTGTGGACGCGATTCGGCGGCATGTACACATGTACCACGTTGTTTGCCCCGTGGCGTGTGTCGAGGCACAACCCAGTACGGTCCCCCGAGGTCGCAGTGATCGGTGGATTTGCGGCCTTCGCGACGATGGCAAGGGAAACAAGGTGTGGACACACCGGTACAAGTTGGCGGGGAAGGTAAATGCTAGAACTCAGAGAGACGCCTACATGCTACACGAGCACTGGCACAGCGTTTTCCAGGACGGAGTTGTGTGACGATCATATCGATATGTATTCGAACACTGTGCCCGAAACCCGCAAGAAAGGAGAAACGGCACCATATTGACAATTAAACATGAAGCGGAAGTAAAAATGTTGCATTCCTTCGCTCCCCTTGTGCCGTGACGGGTATATTCAGCCAGGGTTGTTTTTCATGGCGTCGGTTTGCCTTATTTTCAGGGGTGGTTTTGTGGGGTTTGCTGACTGCCCACGGCAGAACGCATCCTTGATGTGCGCTTCCTACTTGGAGGGCGCCAGAGTATGTTGAAAAAGTCCACGCATTTGTTTTTTAGGGTCGGGCGTTTCATTTTTGTTCTGCGGCTTAGAGATTGATCGTAGAATCAAGACGAAGGGGATAACTCACCGGACGACGATACTTCCTTTGTTGAGAGGAGTATTCGTTCTTGAGCTACAGGTAGGTGTTATAGGGGCAGCAGGATTGACGTTTCCAGTAACGTTTTGTATGTTGATTTTTAAGGGCAGGCTCTCCGGCGACGTGACCCGCATCCAAAACACTCGATTAAATACATAATGCGTGCCACATGTTCTCGATAGACATTCCGAAACGAAGACGAGACGTCAAAATCAATTCGACTGCATAGATACATATATGTATTTGTCGCATGCATGGCTTTGAAGGAGCACAAGGGTGGATATTAGGCCACCTCAGTCAGCCCTCTGGATAAAAGCGACGGAGAACAACGCTGGAGGAATAAACAGAAAAAACGGATGGCATTTCAAAGTTTGGTTACAGGTTGATTCCTTTTACATATACCGCCCAAACTTTATTCAGAAGCCTATAATATATGCCCACGCCGTTGTTTTGGAGGTTAGCCCTGAAATTTGATACACGCCTTTTATGCGCCCTATCTGAGCCGTTAATGAATGATTTTATATTTATTTATTTTTCTGACAGATATTCTTTGTTTTGATCTTGTTGGGAAATTTAGGTCTTGAGAGATCTCAAAATTCAGGCGAAAAACAAGCAAACAAGCACATTCCCTGAAGGCTCGGGTAGGGTACATACTCGTACACGTGTGCCAATCAAATTTCCGAGTCTATCCCCAAGAAACGGCGTGGACAATTGGAATTTTGTGCAATAAATTGGCGTTGCCTCGTAACTACTTAGTTTCAGCATGAGATCGATTTTGGGCGTACGGTTTGACTGAATGTTGATCATACGCAGTAAGATCATCGAATTATTGCGCAAAGCTTTGTACAAACATGCCTTTTGGACCACCTGGAAGCGGCTCGTTCTGAAACAAAAATGGGGGGGGGAGGAATGTTTTGCTACGGAAATGCCTGACTATTCATAACCTATTTGAAGGCCTGTGATTTTGGTCGGGGCACCTTTTCGTCGGTTGCGCCAACAGTTACAGGCCATCCATTGAAGAAAAAAACTGGCCATGTCACCCTCTTCCACTGTTCATGGCGGTCAGTATATGATACAAAATCAATGACAAAGGAGTTGCTATATTGCAGGCGGCATTCGTGACTGACGAAATTCGGGGTGATATGCGCCTGAACCACAGCTGCTCGTAGGACATGAACAACTCCGTGTCAAGAAATCATGTCGAAATTCGTATTATTGAGCGGAGCATAGCCAATCAACCGTTCTGGAAGCGCCTTGGCTTGCCCAGCTCGTAGCTCCTCCAACTTTTCAAGTTAGGATCCAAAAATTATAATCGAAGGTTCTGACATATTTTTGAAGATAGATGCTAAAAAATAAAGTATATGGTAATTTCTGAACCGTTCTGAACAATGACTCGATTTCGCCGAGATATCCGAGAAGACCCCAAAAAAGGCATGTGCTATACGACACATAGAGGTAGCACATTGTTATTTGCTGATTTTGGTTCTGAATGACGGGTCTCCTTAGCCCAAATTTATCGGTGTTTAATTCCTGTGGTGGTGCCATATTGTTTCCATTTTCTACTTATTAGGCCATGGAATGGTTCATCTGGTAGTACTTTTACTTTTGTTTTCCTCCAGAAGACACTTTTTTGGGTGAGGTATAGAGCTCCTCCAATAACCCCCCCCAAAGACAAATCATGGTGAATCTATTATTTACGGTAGCATGCGTCAAAAACACAATATTTATGATTTCTTAGATGATTTTGACACTAAATTAACATGGCAGCTACAAAATTCGTCGTTTCCCATCAAGGTACAATTTCGTGTATAGACATTAAGGCCCAAGAAGACGATCGGTGTAAGTTGCATTGCCCAATTCATCAATCACCAAGAAAAATAAATAAATAAATAAAGAACATGGGGGTTAGGGTTAGGCGTACTCACTCTCTAGAGGGTTATAATGTTTCTGGCCTCCCAAGTGGATCGCGTTATGGTACGCACCCCAGAGGGCGACCGAGATCACGCTGTACAGGCCATAGTCTGCCGATTGGTCCTCCAGAGAATACCAAGATATCTACCTGCTCCAGGGGGCGCACATTTCAATCCTCTAGGGGGTTGTTTTCTTACCAGCCTCCCCAGTGTATCTCATTGCTCGACGCCCTCCAGAGGGCGGATTTTGTAACCCTCTAGAAGTTTATAATTTTACGGGGCACCGCTGTGTTTCGCAATGTTGGACGCCCTCGAGAAGTCGACGGAACGCACGCTCTGCAGGCCACATTCGGTGTATAGGCCTTCAGAGGACACCAACATGCCTGCCTGCTGCAGAGGGCGTAAAATTTGACCCTGTAGAGGGTCGTACCCTCGCTAGCCTCTACTACTGTACAGTGTTTCGCATTGCACTGCACCCTGCAGAGGACGATATAACAAACCATGCTCTACAGGATAACAACGCCGTAAAAGCCTCCAGGGGACACAAATAAATATACACAACTCCTGCAGAAGGCGTACCGTGTCACCCTCTAGAGGGTCCTAATGTTTCTATCCTCCACAGTGCATCGCGATATTGTACACCCTCCACAGGGCGACCGAGATCACCCTCTGCAGGCCATAGGCGACAGATTGAGCCTCCAGAGGATACCAAGATCTCGACCTGCTCCAGGGGGCGTAAATTTCAACCCTCTAGGGGGTAATATTCATACTAGCCTCCGCCGTGTATCCCATTGCTCTACGCCCTCCAGAGGATGATAGACGTCACCCTCTACAGGCCAAAACCAGTGCAACGGCCTCCAGAGGATACACATACTATATGCCCCCTTCAGAGGGCTTCACTAATCAAGCTCTGGAGGGCGAACGCCCTCCAGAGGGCGCTTTTGTCTGTGGAGGGTATTTGGGGGGTAGCAGAATGGCCACGTGTGATACCACACCCCGGGTGATAAAATTCCGGAACCCAAAATACTATCACAGGGAGTGTGGTATACACTGTCATATACCAGGTACCTGGTATACTGTACTGCGGCCTGCTGCGCTCCCGCTCCCCGTCCACTTGCACGCTACCATGGGGACGGATGCCGTGGCGTGGTATGACGGCATCTTGGCGGGGATATTGCTGTGCTGAACAACGCGTACTCAGAGCAGTTCTTATGCCTGTTGCGTAAAAGTTCTGTTGCGAACGTGCGATGTTCAAGCCAGGCTCATGACCGGCGGAGTTAACCAAAGGGAGGCTTGTCGATTGTCGGTGGTCGGTTATTTATGAAAGAAAGGACAGCCGTCCACGTCTTTTGCCAGGCGCATACTGGTCGGTATAATATGTAACGTCGTTCCGAGTTCCGCTTCCGAATATAGAACAGACATCCAGCTTTATTATATGAAAACCTTAGTTCGTGTATTCGAGTATTTCGTTTTACGCACCCCGTGGCCTCTTCTCCTAGCCTCATCGCCCGTTGTTGGTGGTGGAGGAGGAGGAAGGCCCCTCGAACCTCCCACGGTCGAATGAGCTGAAGAACTCTGGCGGTACCGCCCTCTCTGCTGGAGCGTCGTAGTTTCTGAGGCGCTTCCGGTCGAGAGGACCCCGTCGGTTTGGCCCAGTTGCTGCGGCGCAACACCGCGAAACCATGATGTCAAGCCGAGAATACGAGGAGCTCTACCTGGCCTCGGTGAGAGTGCCGCTGGTGCTTGCCTTCTTCCTGGGGCTGTGGGGACTCGTTATTCTCATCCTGCAGGCGCTGCAGATCGACTTCAGCGCGGTGCTTCGCAAGGCTTCGGGTACGTACATCGGCCCGCCCGTCTTGTTCGACAAGCGAAGAGCGAGCGAGCAAAACTTTCTCCCTTTTTTCCCCGATTCAATTTCGATGCACACAGCAGTGTACCGGTAGTGCGTTCGTAGTGTGCTTGTTCTTGTCAGGGGGGTCTTTCCGCGTGCCTTGAACAGCCATCTCGTGCTCTTCGCTGCCATGACCATGCCTACCCTTAAGGATAGAGCCAGCCATGTAGGGTAGTATGCTTGCTCGGACCCTCGAGAGCGATCGTCGTGAGGAGGATACCTCCGAATGTTCGAAGCTCGATTAGAACAGATATTTTGGTCCGTTGACGAAAGTGACGAGAGAGAGCGAGAGAGCCCACCGCTCGATCCGAGAAAACCCCTGAAAAATTATCTGAAATTATCTGCTCAGGTGCGCAGAATGGAACGCTCCGCAGACACACTTTATTTTCGAGTAGGTAGTCGCGTTCGCAATTCGAGTATCATATGTACGTACGACAGCACGACAGCAGCACTGCTGCTGCTGCTGCTCTGTACCTGGTAGCTTTTACAGCAGTACCGGTATGCGGAGTACGTAAACATGTCAGAATAATACTGTACGCGCGACCTAATCCACGCAGAGGAGCTGATAACGTGGCATTGTTGCACAGTGCAACGAAGTGCAGCTGACGGACGAGACGATGAGCAGAGGATATCATTATGATGAGAACCAGTGAGAACTCGTAGAACTTCTTGCGAGACCTACGAGTACCTGCTAAATGTATGTCGGCCTTGCCTCTCTTTCTGGTTGTCCTTGCTAACGTAACAACGTACAGTACCAGGGTATATACCAGTACCGTCCGAGTATTCCTGGTACACAAAATATATACAAGCAAGAAAACAGAAAACGACATGCCCTCGACCCTCGAGGACTCGAGGGGCTTCCCGTATACCTGGTACCAGTATACGAGTACTGCTACGCGACCGGTCAGCGGTGCGAGCTATGAATACGAGTACATACTCGTACGAGATACGAGTACCGCTGTACTCATAAATAGTACCGACTGTTGTACTCATAGTACTACTGTTTGTACTCATACCTTTAGTTTATTTGCTGGGCGAAAGACTTCGTCCTGCTGTTACGTACCCAGGTAGCCTTTAACTGCTGTCCTGCTCATCATGTGTTATACACAAGTTACTTATTTTTCTTTTTTTTTTCGCTCGGCCATACTATTATATTAATACCTCATCATACCTGGTTATATATGATACCTGTGATTCGGGATACGGAGTGTATGATACGGCACCTGGTATGATACCTCTGTGGGACCATCTGGCCTTCTCGGCAAGCCGTTGTCACAGGTATATACCCCCCTGGTCTATCTATGGTCTTACAACTACGGCCATACACGAATTTGAGTACCCCCCCCCCCCCCCTATCCGGCACATTCCTTTTAGTTGGGGTTTCACCGCGTAGAGGGGTGTTTTAGCACGCCCCCACTGCTTGTCGATTGTCATGAAAAGAAAGAAGTTTGCCAACTCGCGCTCTAACGCTTATTAAATACCAGGTACGAGGTACTGTATTATAGTGTAGTCTAGAGCTCTACTTCCCAGTAGGGCATATTAGGTCTTTATTGTTTTTGTATAATATCTTGGTTCCTGATTCCCTGACGACACCTGGTGTACAAGGCAGCAAGCAGTAAGGCCGTTCCAAGGTGTTACCGTATGTAGCAGTATCTGGTGTGTCGGTACGCATATGATATAATGGCCCTGCTGGATGTACTGGGTGACGCCGGGCAGGTCCCACGCCCCCACCCTCCTCCCTCCCTCTGGTACCTGTCTCTGCTTGTCTCTGGGCCTGTCGTCCTTCATTGACTCGGGCACGCGCTCGCGCAGACGGCACTTGCTTGCGTAGGTAGCAATTGCAGCAGCAGTAGCAGGAGCAGCAGAGGACGATGCTATCGATTTTTACATGCGTACACCGCTGCCTCTTGCCAGCGTGCGAGAGAAAACATGAAAATACCTCGTACGAAAAATAAATACCCCCCCCCCCCTCCCCGTAAAATTCACGTCCATCATCCCATACCACGAAGAAGAACCAGCCCCAACGCGCGGGGGAAATCGCAACCAAAAATGCACTATTACAGGGGGCCATAGTATATAGGACCAAATATTGTTAGCAAAAGTAGGGAAATATATAGGGTTTTGTGTCTACAGTAGGTTCTATTGTGTCTACAGTAGGTCCTATTAACAATGGACCAAATATCGTTACCAAAAACAGGGAAATATGTAGGTTTTGGTGCCCACAATAGGTTATATTGTGTCTACAGTAGGTCATATTAACTATGGTCCCCCGTACTACACAAATATTATTGCAGAAGTATATTTTACCAACGGCTTCGACAATTCTTGTATAATGAATGACTCAGGTTCTCGCATGTATAATATGATTTGACATTTTCACTCTTGACATGATACCTGGTACCTCGTATGTTCCAGTATAATGTGATCGCGTGTATCATACCATCTGCATGATACAGCAGTTTTCCTGGTAGGGTTTTGACGCTTTGACCGCCAGCTTCGGAAGTGGGTGGCCAGGGATATTATACCATGTAGCACAGCATCCGCACCCGCCCACCCCCCCATACCCCCCCAC